>JAOUQT010305326.1:0-15567 GCA_025769995.1 Xyliphius kryptos | reverse complement strand
CACATTATAATAAAAAGCAAGGTTGATTGAAAAAAAAAATTATTAATCTGGACTTCCGTAAGGCGACACGGTGGCTAAGTGGTTAGCACATTCGCCTCTTAGTGCTGGGGATTCCCGGTTCAAATCCCAACCTGGGTGGAGTTTCCATGTTCTCCCCGTGTCTGCGTGGGAGAAACATGGATTCAAGGTAAATTGAATACTCTAAATTGCCCTGTATAGTGTGTGTATGTGTTGGTGGCTGTGTGAGTGATTGCGTACCCAGTGATGGATTGGTGTTCTCCTCTGGATGGGCATGGGGAACCCCCCGCGACGCTTATAAAGGAAAAAGCAGAAGATAATGAATGAATGAATTAATGAATGGTCTTCCGTGATGTAATCTAGTCCGTTTTTTAAAAGTTAATATTAATTGCTAAGTAACAGAATACCGATTTAATGTATTTGGGGCATTTTTTTTTTCTAAATGACATTAGGCTGTGTCTGTGACAAATCTGCTGGTTTTGTGCCAGTTCTGGTTTCTACTTTACCGCTGAGCTACATAACATTTGGTTTCAGGGCAAATCAATAATACGTCAATAAACCATAACCTTATTGTTTTATCAACTGTCTGGCCAAATCTGGCATCAAACAAAGCATATTTAAAAAAAGACTTTAGAGACTGCAGTGTAACAGATAAGGCTGACTGACAGGCTGTATACTACTCAATGAATCTGAATGAGGCGCACAATGTCTAAACTCTCCATGACAGGGAAAGATGTCAGGTGAAAAGCCGCTTTTCATGAAAAGTGTTGTGGGAGAAGGCGCAGGGTAAGCACAATGGAACTCCGGAGACATGAAGAGTTCTTGGCCTCGGAATGACTCTCCTACCTGTCACAGCTGCATGCATTATACATGACAGCAGGTGTGTTTCAGCTTCAGTGCAATTGAGTGAGATCAGAGCAGAGGAGCACTTCAATAACAAAAGTGTGCCGAGTCATAATCACAACGCCAGGAGATTATCAATAATGAAATGATCATCTATTCATAATCTGAAGGTCAATTGGCATGTGATCTAGATACACTCACTGGCCACTTTATATGGAACAATACAAAGTTTTATCTTCTGCACAATCCTATAGTAATGGGAGGAGTTCCACATGCCCATCCAGGGGAGAAAGTTTTGAGTGCTGGGCATGATTGCTTTTTTAGCGGTGCAGCTACTGCGACATTTTTTTGGGGCAATACACCCTGGACAGGGCGCCAATCCATCGCTGGACACACACACACACACACACAGACACACACACACACACACTATATGGGGCAATTTATATAAAGGCAAAAGTACAAAAGCGGGCAGCACAGTGGCTTAGTGGTTAACATGTCCACCTCTCAGCGATGGTGATTCAAGTTTGAATCTGAACCTGGGCTTAAGTTTCCTCTGTTTTTCCGGTTTCACAGTACAAAAAGCATGGATTCAAGGTGAATTGACTGCTCTCTATTGCCCGTGTGTGAGTTGTCAGGGTGAGTGAGTGTGTGTCCAGCAATAGATTGGCGCCCTGTCCTGGGTGTATCTGCCCAGTACTTTCTCCCCTGGACTTGCATGGGGAACCCCCGCAACCCTAGTAGAGATGGAAGGAATGTAATGGATGGAAAGGATACAAGTATAATATGAAATGCATTAAATACAGCATTACTTTTTAACAGGCTGCATTTAATATTTTAGTAGTCCCCTATGTTTTCAGGGACTGTTTTTTTCAGAATGCTTTTTGACGTTAACATCTTTGCACTTGTGTGGTAATAAGAGTAGCGTCACCTAATGTATGTTTTCTTTGTAGAGGTCATGTATCTGAGGTATCGTTTATATGTGATATGTAGGATAAGCATAAGCCCTTTATATTGCTTTTTTTTCTAAAAAAAGAAAATCAAACTAGGCAGCATAGTGATGTAGGGGTTAGATTCAGGTTCGAATCCCAATCTGGGTGAAGTTTCCATGTTTCCCCCGACAGTCCAAAAACAGATTTGAAGTAAACTGGCTGTTCTAAATGTCCCCTAACCAAATTGCTCCTATCTTAATTGCCCCAATATACTGTGTGTTTGAGTGTGCGTAAGTTGAGTGAGTGTCTGCCCAGTGATGGCTTGGCACCCTGACCTGGGTGTACACACCAGCGACCCTAGTCCCTAGTTTAGGATTAAGAAGATGATAAGAGATAAGACTTGTCAAACTATTAATTGCCTTTTTGCTTCTGACTCATGTGGTAAAGTTTGGCCAGCCCACATTTTCCCCATTATGCCACCCCTCCAGTTTACATGTTACTCAGTGAATCCCTTCGTCAGAGGTAAATGATCAGTGGAGTTTGAAATGACAGGGGTTTTAAAGAAACTCACAATAATAAATTCAGCCCGGTCCTGAGGAGGCTGGTCAGAAGCTCCATCCTTCGGTTACTACTCTCACAGGCAACATCTCAGTGCTTTGAACACTGCAATTAAGTGCCAATTATTCAGAGGGAGCAAATATGCAGTTGTGGCTGCAGGGAGACTATAATTGATGCCGTAAGGTTAACAATGATGACAGAAACAGCTTGCCAGAGGGAATGCATGAAAACACACCGACAATAGAGTGGGCTGATTGTTCAGATCGTTTAAAACTAAGGAAAAGTTTTGCTGTTATATCTGGAATTCAATGCATCTAATTACTGTTGAACTTTCTAGTTTCCATTGTCACATTTTGGATGAGAGAAAGAGAGAGCAAAACCAACCAGAAATTTTCTAACATAACAGAAATTTGGAATTTTTTCTTTAAAAATACTTGGGTTGTTACCGACATCTGGTGAAAATTTCTTGTCAATAGCACCTCTAGAAATATATTTACTGAGAAAAAAGGTGACGTGGTACTTATTTCACCCGCTGTATAACTTGCTGGAAACATGTGTCATAAAAAATATATATTTCTTCTTCCCTTATTGTTCAACATTTTTTTACACAAGATCGCTTTCTTTTATTTAAGAATTTTTATTTTACTTTATATTGATTTTTTTGTGTTAATCGCCACAAAATATTGTTGCCTAACTTATCATGAGACCTGAAATTAATTAATACAATGTAGCTTATTTCCTGTAGCAAATTGTATATGTACTTGTCTCTGATGTGGCATGTCTTTTTGGTCCTCTGTGATCTCTGTACGTCCAGTAAGCTCGCGCAGGCGAGATGCTCTCATCTCACCAAGTCTCTCCTGGTGAAAACATTTCCAAGAAAAAATGTTACAATTAACAAATCAAACTTATTTATTTAATTTACTTTATGACAAATTTAAACCAAGCTTTTACATGAGCACATTTGAAAAACTTTCATAATACATCCTACAAATTTATCTAAAAAAAACACACTTGGGTGTAAAGTCCCCACCCAGATGTGATTTAGTGATTAGTAAAAACAAACTAGCTCTGATGACAGGACAAGACTTAGCTAGTCAGGAAATACTACCAGAGAACTGCCTGGCCATAGACAATTTGTAAATCCAAGGGCATTCCTGCATACACATGTAAATTTAGTCAAACTACCAGTTAGGCAAAGACATACAGAAGCCTCTTCCTCTTCTTTAAGTCCTTCTTTACGGTGTGCAGGTCTCTCTAATGGACGAAGTCGGTTGCTGTCCCATAAAATCCACTCGTCATATCGATGGCTCCAGCGGTCAAAATGAATAAGCATTTTCCCTTCATTGTAGTCGATCTTCTCTATACGTGAAGGATACCTGCAAAATCAAAGTTGAACCATGTAAATAAAACAGTCACTTGCCATTCCTTATGAAACTCTGGTGCAATCATACTGGTAGATTTTTATTTTAACGGTGCAGTGCAACCAATTACACATTAATTAATGTTTATACCCTTTGCTGGAACGTCATCACAAGTCGGGCCAAGTGACATTTTATATTTAGCCCTCAGTTGTGTTTTTTTCTTTATTACATATCTATGACTAATACTGGTATATAAACAAACAGTTAAAGGTTATCTGTAAAACAGCAGGCAGTAAACCAAGAATTGTCGGTAACCCTAAACATACTGCTTAAAAATGTGATTGGGTTAAGTAAACATATATAAAACAACATAAACTTATATAAAAAATATCTGTGCCAGGATATGGAAAACAGTAGCACTCTTTATGTGACTTGATAGAATCATGTGACTTAATGGAATTTTAACAAGTTAGCAAAAAACAAGGTCAAATATTTTCCAATGTCAATGTACAAATCCAAATGCTACAATAAATGTGTGGTCTAAATAGTATAAACACTTGTAATATTTGTAAGATTTTAAATTAACGCCACAAGGAAACTTTTTTTTATGTAGCTAATGTAGTCAATGTTTGGCCTACACCTGCCTGTAAACAGTGCAACAGTAACTGAAGACAAGCTCTTAACAGGCATGATCTAACAACTTCGGTGTTGAGAACATCTGGAGACTTAAACCTTTAGAATTTTGACCTCAATTTTTGGGATCAACTGTAACTAAAACTTTACAAAAATTTTTGTGTAAAAAAAACTAAAAAGACAAATTCCCACCAACACATATATACGAAATACTGTGAAAAGATGCAGTTCAGTTGAAAAATTTAATTTGGTGGGACCAAATCAGATCGAGGTTTTTCAGGCTTTTTAGACACATTGGCTTCTGTGTGCACCTGATGGTTGATAGCATTACAGTTCACATTTACATGTGAGTGGAAGGAGAAAGAGGTTGAAAAAATTATCTGGGTTTTGAGCGTCAACAATATTTTGAGAACATGTAAAAATAGCAGGATGGTCACCAGCACTTTCATTAACATGATGTCATGCGGTTTCCTGTCAGGTGACGTGATCTTAATACATAATTGAGATATCAAACCCAGTGATGCAATCAGATTATTATATAATCAATTAAGATTGCAATTGCTTGGCCTGTGCATATAATGCCATCCACAAATTAGGTTTGAAACATTTTCATTAAACGTAAACTTATTTTTTTCTTTTCATAGTATAAAAGTGGACATTGAAAATCAGACCCTCCTGTTTAACATCAGTGCCTGACCTCAGAAACAACCTTCTGTAAAAGATGTTGTAGCGACAAAAGAGCAAGTCACCCAAAATCCGATGTCATAAATGTTCCTGTAGGTATGTTTACATGTCCAAATTCTTTTGTCCAAGTTTCTATTTACAAATGCTGCATTGCTCAACTATAAACTTTCTCCACAGTCTTGCCAACTTGTCTTCCTACCAGTTACACTTACTTTGCCTTAATGTTGTTTTTGATCTGCTTCCTTAAGGGGTAGGGGAGGGATTCAAGCTGTTGTACTACCTGTTTTTTCTTGGTTAAATTCAGCTGTTAGCAGCATCGTAAATTGTGTATTTTATAATTTGTACTATTTTGAGGGTGATGGACATCAGCAAAAATAATTCGACAAGTGTGAGATAATAAATCTCTTTATGGCCTGACATACATAACAGTCAAGATATCCAAGCTGTAAGCAGATATTGAGGAACTGACTACCCAAAGCTTACAATAATCCTTACTTAGTGCACCACAGTGAGTTACACAACCAGTACAATACAGCATCTAAACACTTGGATAGTGTATTTAATCCAGAAATATGTAAGAAACAGTCACATTAATTCCATGGAGTTTATATTAAACACACAGCAACCGTGCTTATAATCCTTTGATCATGCAGAGCACAGTTAAACAATTTTTAAAAAGTAATATTTCATTAAAAACATCCTGACTGACTAATAAATTTTGGACTGTAAACTTAGAGACTTTACCACTTTTGCAAATAGTCTTGGGCTTCAACTCTGGCACCAACTTCAAAATTAATTCCAGGTCGATTAGGGGGTTTCTTACTCATCTTCAGGGAGATCCGTTCAAGTCTTCTTCCAGACACAAACACATTCTCCTTCTGTGCAAAAAAAAAAAAAAGTCAAATTTAGCTGAATTGGCTTTTCTTTTGAAAAGGCACATATACATTGAAAAATTGACAGGGCATCTGTATATGTCTACATACCAATACCTAATTACAGGTATCTAAGCAAGAATATTGCCTCGCAGTCTACATGTTTGTTAAACTGAAATAAAACAAATTAAGTCCCAATTACAACTTCAGCACTGGTTACGTTTAAAAACATTAAATACTTTACATACAAAGTAGCATGACAGTAAAATAATGCTTCATAAATAGCATAGACCTAGTAGTGCTATTAAAGATGTGTGTAAGCAGTATGCAACACTAATGCTATATCCATAATTGCTCCAAATGGCACAAGTCCATTAGAAGTGCTTAAACTGTTCCTTTTTGACAATCTTGTGGAGAATATCTACTCAGCTCCCTCTCAGTTTACATACAGAAATAAAATCAAACTGCTCTTATATTTTTAAAAACACTTTGTGTTCAGAATACAAATAATTGATGCATATAATGAAACTTAAAGGTATTTACGTATTATTGACACACTAATCAATCATTATATTAGAAATACCTGTTTAATTACTTATGAAAAAGTTGTAACCAAATGGACAACTACCTAGAGCAATTAGTCAAGGAGAGGTAAGCTGCATACAATATTTGCAACGCTAAGATTTAAAGAGAATGAGAAAATATCCAAAAAGTGAAGTTCTCCAAGTGAAAAAGCCTTAGTGATGCCAGAGGTTAAAAGAAAAATGCCAGACCCATTTAAGCTGGTAAAAGGCAACAGTAACTCACAACTCCCTAAATATTGAAGTATGTAGAAATAAACATGTCAAACCTTAAAGCAGGTAGGCTACAGCAGCAGCACACGTCGATTTTTGCTATGCCATTCAGAATATAGAATAATAGAATAGAATTTGGTGTGAACATCACCTTGTATTAACAGTTAATGCTGCATATTGGTTTGAGAGATGTTTTCTTTGTACACTTTGTACCTCTTACATCAATTTAGCATTGATTAACCCCCCACATCCTACATAAATGTTGTTGCTGACAATCTCCATCCCTGATCATCCCTACAGTTTACCCTTTTATGACGGCTTTTTCTAATAGGAGGTCATGCCATGTCAAAAAAATCATTTTAAACTGGTCTCTTAAACATGACTGTACGTTTACCGTGTTGAAATGATATCCACGGTCACTAGATCTAACTTCGATAAAGCACATTTGAAATGAGGTGAAATAAGGAATTTGCATCATGAAAGTGTAGTGAACACATCTGTGGCAAATGCATGATGTAATCATGCCAGTGTGAACCAAAATCTCTGAGGGCTGTTTACCAATTAAAGTGATTGGGATGGGTTTTCAAATTTCTGTATAGTACTTTGTTAGTTTTCTTTACTTAGTACTTTAAAAATCAGGACCCACACAGGAACACAGTGCAAGTATATGGGGAAGTGTGGCAGTCCTTGGTTTGTAGTTAAGGAACAAGCCTTGCAACCTGAAGGTCCCCGGTTGCCGGTCCCACCAAGTACAATGACTGAAGTGCCCTTGAGCAAGCCACCTCACCCTAATTGCTCCCCGAACGCCGTATACACCATTCACGTGTGCTCACTTCACTAGTGTGTGTTTCACTGCATGAATGGTTTAAATGTGGAGGACCAATTCCTCTGAGTGTAAACACTGTAGGCAAAATAGATCACTTTTTCACATTATTATTTGGGTGGTCAATGATTCTCAGCACTGCAGTGACATACATGTGGTGTTGGCTGGTAGAAGTAGACCAGATGCAGCAGTGCAGCTTGAGTTTCTAAATACCTCAGTCACTGCTGGTCTTTAAAAAAATAATAAACTATTTAAAAAATAGCATGTTGTAAGCAGAGTCCCATGCGCACTGAATAAGTCTTAGAGAATGACTAACAAAAGCTGTAAAAATACAGATAAACAGATGAACCTGAGCTTATATTAGCAGGCTGGAACAAAACGAAGATGTTTCTAATATCTAATTGGCACAACGAGGGAAAAAAAGAAAAATCAAGCCATCAAGCTCAATGAGCTACTGTCACAACATAGAATGTCATAAAAGCTCCTAGTGTCCTAATACTTTTGGCTCTACAACGCCTCCTGCCAAGACAGACCTGTCTGGTTTTCAATAAACAATCTGACCACCAAAAGGATATACAACAGACTAGCGAACAGCAAGGAACAAAACATTTAATACAACATTTGCTATCAAAGTCAGTGGAAATACATTTTTGATTAGATATCAATTCCCTAAATTAAACCATGTTTAGCTTCTTGAACGGTATTTTTTAGTCCTTTAATCCTCAGCATTACAAAAATGTCTAATTATAAAAGCTTATATGAAATCACTAAAAGACATATGTATACATAAATAAAGCAATCAGATAAATAAATCTGTAAATACGACTAGCTTATGTACACGGCAAGTTGGCTAATGTTACTGCGCTAGCTTGCTATATAGAGCCATTAACGTCCATTAGGCTTGTTTTTGCTACCGCAGCCTAACAAAATACTATATCCTGTTCACCCTTACCCTTTTTAAAGAATTTAGAACCGCTTGAATTGTCCCGAGCAGTTTGGCGTTTTAATATTTTAGTGAAGCAGACCGCGGAACGCACAGAGCCACCGCAGCCTAGCTCTGAAGCTAACGGCAGCTAGCGCTGCTGCTACCTGTTTATGAGCGGAGCCTTCACTTTTCTCCGTTTTTGTATTAGGATTTTGTAGGAACGTATTGAGTTAACTTGAGGGGCGATGCCTCGTGCCGACGGAGCATTTTGGTAAAGTGGTGTAGATTGTACAGAGTGCAGCCTGAATTATCAAGAGGTTTGCTCTCTTGTTACAAACCTGAGCAGCTGATCATGAAGCCGCAGCTAACAGCTTCTCTCTTACTGGGGATTAAACTATGCGCATTACTTTCTCATTCATTGCCAACGCGCCTCTAAAACTCCTGATCCCTTCTGCCGTTCACCACGTCCCTGTAAAAAGGCTACGCGGCCATTACCTTAGGAACGTCATTGAGCGCTTCACTGTGAGTTCCTGAACGGCTGCTTTCTTTCACCCTTCAGTTTACAGACATTTCAAAGTACAGCTCGCTCGCTAACCCAAACAGCGTACGTCAGCACGCACTGCTGCCTCTGAATGACGCCATACGCACAACTCACGCGTTCATAGACGCCATTTCGGTTGTCTGAGTAGTTTTGTGGTTTTATATCTACACCACCCAGGGTTTCTGTTTTAAAACATAACGTATTGTCGCTACCTTAATATAAGGCATTTGATGGCCATTCATTATCTTACGCTTAATTCTCTACGAGGGTCACGGTGGGGGGGGGGGGTGCTAGGCGTTGGGTGATGTCAAGCGTTATGATGTCAAGCGTTGGGCAGATACATCCAGGACAGGGCGTCATTCCATCGCTGGACACAAACACACACGGAAGGGTATATTTAGAACAGCCAATTTACCCGAATCCATGTTTCTGGACTGTGGTAGGAAACCGGAAAGGAAACCCACAAGGAGAACATGGAAACCCCACCCAGATTGAGATTGAATCCCCAGCTCTGAAAGTTGAATGTACTAAACACTAAGCATCTGGCCTGCTATTGTACCAACTTTATTTTATTTTTGTTCTGTCATTTTCTATGAAACGTTTGAATAGCAGAGGACACAATCAGCCCAATACTGATTGTTATGGATGGAGAGAGAGAATACTTTGTCCCGCCAGAGGAGTTATCAACTAGTACCAGCTAAAAACACTCAGACCACTAAGAATGAAAGAATAATGTTAAGTGTGCGAAGGAGTCATATGAATATTTGTATGTATGTAATGTGTCAGCAATGTTAAAATGTAAAGTGTCCAATGAGTAAAGTGAATACTGAATGCTATAGAGTAATCACAGTGCCAAAAAGGTTAAGTCCCTATTTATTTGTCCTTCTACCAGCCTATTTTGACAGTTATACTGCTATTTAACCCAGTGACATCTTTTACCACATCACTGCTTATTTATGCTCAAAAAAGAGCAAAAAACATCAAATTAATTTCCAAACTTATCCTGATCAAGGCGTGTTTACTCATTCAGTCAAAGCAGAGAAATATTCTGGCTAGGTCACCAGTCCATCGTTAGACAGACAAACTGAGCAACACATTTACAATTATAGGCATAGTATTACCAATTTAATTTGTAGGACATTTTTTGAGGGCAGAAAAAAATATGGTAACAGAGAGACTATTTAAGAACTTTCTTATGACTGTAAACCGAACCCACAGGACGTTCCTTCTGTGAAGCAAGAGCACTTATCACTGCACTACCATACCACTTTCACATGGATTAGATAACTTAATGTGATTTTAAGATACAGAAGATATTAAAGATTTCATATCTGTTCTGTTGCATTTTGCGTTTTCTGATCATACAATTTAAACCAGTCAACTGTTTTATTTTTGTATGCTGTCACTTGTTTCTAGTGGGGATGATGGATGGTATTGTACTGTGTTTGTATGTTTATGCATGATTCTTAGCCATTTTGTTTAATTGTTTTCATGCTAAGGATACATAATGCACTATTCTGTTTTTTTATTCATGTTGTTGCTGTTGCTCATCTGGAAACCCCAGGAACAAGATAACCAACTGCAGGAAATTGAGATGTTTCAAAATTAGTTATTTATTCATAATATTGTTGTATTTTCAACCTATTGAATTAGGCACTTATTTAACTCTTTACCTCAATCAGTTACTTTGTTCATGCCAGATAGAGATAGTTGGAGATAGTTCCCTGCACAGGCATTAAATAAATTACTAAAAGCCTTACATCCTGGTCAGAATTCAAATCAAATTTAGCTTCAGTTGTCAGAGCTGATGTTCAATCAGACTTTGTCAAATTAATTGTAATAGTAAATGTACAACAATACAATATAGGTTATTTAGGATAGACCTCTAGATAATAATGTAAAACTATTTTTTTATAAACTGTAAAAGCATTAAATCAGATAGCACTTAATGTTCAATTTCTTAACAGGATAGTAATACACTGGTCACTGGAACTAATAGTCGACAAACTGCTGTATATGTCCCTGTGTGTGTAAATAGTGAATATATGGTATACCCCTGTCATTTGGGCTAAATGAGTTGTTTCTTGGTCATTGTGGGTATTTTTAAACATTTACACAAGCTTCACATAGGGAGGTTTTAATAAAAACTTTGACATTATATGATTTGTTTCTGTTTAGGATGTTAATGTAGTGCATAACTGAAAAAAGACATTAACTAAAACATCAAGAAAAAAATAGTACAAAGTGTTTTGTGAACAAAAATAATCTAGCCTATTTTAACTCCTTCTCCTCCGGAGCAAAGACAGTCACGATTTAGAATAACTGATGTTACATAAATCTGTATATCTTTTGAATTTATTGAATACTGTTAGTTTTTAATTTTTTTAAATAGTTTATATGACAATAATATTCTTACCATTCCTTATTGTATTTTAATGTATGGAAGAACAAAAATTGTTTGATATTCAATATAAAACATTTAATAGAGACGTGCAACAGTACAAAAGTTATGTATAAAAAAAAGCCATGACACTATCTAAAAGGTAAAACAAAACTAAATTTAAAGCTGTGATGGGTAAATTCACTTAAAAAATTAATTAAATAAATTTTTTTGTGTTTTTACGGCATCAAATAAATACAATAAATATTACAAATTGATGCCTTCAACACAGTCAAAATTGGGTCTACTACTACTTGGTCTCTTTTTCAAAAAATTTTTTACTAGCCTTTTTTGGAAATGAAAGTTTGCAATTTGGAAGTTGCAGTTTTACATGTAGGATGCTTTTTGCTGTGTTGGAGACTTAAGCTGCTCTACAGTCTATGGTTACTTATTCTCCTTTTCATGATGTTCCATACTATGTCAATGAAAGACAGAGCTAGACTATCTTTAACCACGTAACAACCAAAATTTAACAACGTGGTCTAAACACAGAGCACTGTTTTCACCATCTTTCAGTCAATCTTACATTTCAAACTCAGAAAACTCCCAGGCATTTCTAAGTTAAATAAATACAGCACTGGGAGGAAAAAATGAGAGACCACTGCAAAATTATCAGTTTTTCAGATTGTACTCTTTATGGGTATTTGTTTGAGTAACATTGTTATATAAACTACTGACAAGATGTCTCTGAAATTCCAAGATTTTTTTTTATTTATTTGCAGAAAATTAGAAATGGTCAAAATAACAAAGAAGATGCAGTGCTTTCAGACCTCAAGTAATGCAAAGAAAACAAGTTCATATAAATTTAGAAACAACAATACTAATGTTTTAACTCAGGAAATCTGTATTTGATGGAATACCCATGGTTTTTAATCACAGCTTTTAAGCGTCTTGGCATGCTTTCCACCAGTCTTTCACGCTACTTTGGTGAAATTTGGTGAAGGACTAGTGATGATCTAGTGATGCTTCAGCAAGCCTGGAATTGGGCATGTTTATATTTGTGAAGGAAGTATAAAATCAAGCCACATACAAGGTTATCCTGGAAAAACACTTGCTTTCATCTGATCTAGCAAGTTTCCCCAACTCTGGCGACTGTTTTTTTTCCAGTAGGACAATCAATCCTTCATAGCACACAGCTAGGTCAATCAACGTGTGGATGAAGGACCACCAGATCAAGAAGACCCTGTCATGGCCAGCCCAATCTCCATACCTGAACCCCATTGAAAACCTCTGGAATGTAATCAGGAGGAGGATGAATAGTCACAAGAGCTATATTCAGATCTTATCTTTGCATAATAAGGTTTAAGGTTGCATTTATTGATTCAGTGGTGAACTGTGTTAAGTAACAGTAGACCAAGTCCATATGGCAATGTCCATTACAATGGCATTCTAGTTTCTCAAACGATGGCACCATGTGCAGTCAGCCCTTTTTGTTTTGTGTGTGTGTTGCAGACACACATTTTTTTAAATTTTTGTAATATTTTTACACAGATAATTAAGTTTAACATTAAAAGGTGTTCAAGTGAATTATTATTTAAGGAGTTGATTTTGTACACATATACATTTTGTGCAACCTGTTAAAATTCTCTTGAATTTTTTAATTACAAAAAAACATGGTCTCATCTGAACAGCACTACAGCACGGTTGCCTCTAAGGTTCGAATCCTGATCTGGGTGGGGTTTCCATGGTCTCCCCGTGTCCATGTGGGTTTCCTCCAGGTTCTCCGGTTTCCTCACACAGTCCAAAAACATGGATTCAAGGTAAATTTAATGCTCTAAAAAGTGCCCCAGTGTGTGTGTGAGAGAGAGAGTGTTTGCCCAGTAATGGATTGGCACCCTGTCCTAGGTCTGTCTATTTTTTAACATTCTAGACTACACTCCAAAGTAATATTTTGACAATTTGATATGACTGTTTACAAATACATTTGATTTTGTGATTTCTCTGGACATATTTGCATTTTGAAGGCTTAGTAGGAAAACATTTGCATTTGCCTTTACTATTTAAAGAAGACTATTTAAAGTAAAATTGTATTATTATTCTGGCCAGGGCTCAAGTTGAAATGATGACTATGATGTGTTGATACGACACGTTTCTAAACCCTTATTGAATCTTCATGCTTCAGTGAAACAGTGATTTGCAGAGAGCCTCGATTGGATCACACATCTTTCTCACTCGCAGAGAATTCAGAGAACACACTTTGAGGAATTGCTATGGCAACTGGTTGCTATGGGTGATGTGACACCACCACACACTCATCTGGTTGGGGAAAAAGGGAGTTGAACAACAAAAGCCAGAAATACAAGCCACGAACACAGGCTGTTATTTTGATTTTTAAACAATCTAAGGTAATAGAATAAAAAGTTTGGATAACGCTTGGCTTTAAAAGGAAAGCCGTAATGGAAGCTGAGCTTTTCTCCGTTTGTTTTTTGCTGTCTGTCTGCCCTACTCTAATGGATTTTTTTAGCTGCTTATCTACAACAGGTAAGTGTGTGCTTCTTTTTTTGCTCTCCAACTGCTACTGACATTCAACAGAAGCTGCCAACTGTTTAATGCATGCATGAGTCTAAGTCATTAATTCCTCAAACCCATTTGTATTTCTTTTAAATATGTTTATTCATAAGCAGGGGAATACTGCACGCACTACTGCATGTATCAGTATTCGAATATCAGTATCAGAGTATCAACAAAAATATAGATCAAGATAAGTTTTAGAAACATTTGTATATATATCTACAATGTACAGTTTCAAAAGACATTCTTATGTAGATATTATTATTTTCAGTATTATTTTTATCATGTATAGACACAGGTGTGGCGAAATGCTTGCCTGTTTTTGTGATGTCAGTGTCAGTTTTTTCCTGTGTACAATTGAAGGGTCACTAACCCTAAAATTAGTCAGGAATTTCAGAAGTAATTATTATAAATGTAAGCTAATTTTATTTTGCATGCCAAGCTATGTGACATTTACAATAAAAATGAAATGTGCTTTGGATTTTGGAGTCTTTTAAGTTTCAATTTGAAATTTTCTGTAAAAAACAGAAATCTTGTATTACATATTTACAGTATGATTTAGGGTTGTCTCATCCACAAGTAAAACAATATTATACAAATGTATATGCAAATTAAAGAAATAAGAGGCTTTGAGAAAATGGCTTTTTTTTTAAAATAGAATTGTTTATATGTTCGTGGTCGCAGTCAACGGATTGTCCTGATGCTGTAACAGAACAATACATTCAGTACAGTGTTTCGGTAGTGTGATGTGCTCTATGGTTAGGTTTTTAAAATGTATTTATAGTATATTTCTTAAAAACAGAATTGTGTTTTATTAGTGAGTTTCAAAAATAACTGAAATGATTTTAACAGGAACCTTACTGACGCTGATGCTTGGCGTGATGACTATATGGCACTAAGGCCTTGGCACAAGAGACTGGTGGTGGACTGAGAGTTTTGAAACGCTGAGGATGGCGGAGCACCATAGCGGCACGTTTTCTGTGTCAGGGGACAATCAACCCATCCCTTTCCTCACCCTTGAGCAAAAGGCAGCCTTCGTGTTTGTGCTGCTACTCTTCGTCTTCCTGGGACTGCTGATTGTGCGCTGTTTTCGCATCCTGCTGGATCCTTACAGCAGTATGCCTTCCTCTACATGGACAGACTATATGGAAAAGGACACGTTTGATTACCGCATAGCCTAAGAGACTACCAGGCCTTAGCTGGTCATGACTCCTCATGAAGGTTTCCACATGATCTTCTTCACTAAGATGTTTGTGGTACCACAACGCAATGATGGTGGTTTACGTTCAGTAATATAAGGCCTCATTTTAAAAAAATCATATTTTAATACACTGCCATTATTTCACTTCTATTCAAAGTACATTTTACTGCCAGCATGATACCTCATATATTACACCACAGCTGGTTAGCTCATGTCACATCCAGGTCTCCTGAGAAGTATTAGCGATGACACATCCAAAACTAGCCTATTACCTGTCACAAGCAGTTTAGGTGATCATTATGAAGCAGTGTGAATGATTAATTCACAGAATTTGGGGATACGCTTGATTGGATTTGATCCTTTCTCTACCTTCATAGAACTTGAAGTGCTTTGGTTAAGGGATTTTGATATTCTTAACTTAAAATAAACTT
>JAOUQT010305309.1:0-26699 GCA_025769995.1 Xyliphius kryptos | reverse complement strand
TTCAGGATGGCACATCAATGCCAGCTGTGGAAAGAAGGTTTGCTGTGTTTGTCAGCACAGTGTCCAGAGCATGGAGACAGGCCAGTACACCAGGGGACATGAAGGGGGGCTGTTGGAGAGAACACCTGCCGCCTCATCAGGAGCATGCCCAGGCGTTGTAGAGAGGTCATACAGGCATGTTAAGGTCACACACACTATTGAACCTCATTTTAACTTGTCTTGAGAAAATTTCACTGAAGTTGGATCAGTCTGTGATTTGACTTTCCACTTTGATTTTAAATATAATTCCAAATCCAGACCTCCATGGGATGATAATTTAGATTTACACATTGTTCATTCGGTATCGCAATCAAACGCAACACCTCAGATGGATTGGGGACTTTGCGAGTACCTACAAAGCTGAAAATTGGCCCAGTCATTCCTTATCGTGTCCTTGAAATACAAACTGATAGATTCCCATAAGAACGCAACCGCATGGACACTCACACTATATTCATTCCACAAATTGATTTTAAAATTTCAGTTGCCACAAAACACCATAATAGGTTCATTTGAAATATTGAAACTCAAAAGCCATAACTAATTTAAAAACAATTTCCTTTCAACTTTCACATTATCAAAATCTCACCCATAGCGTAGCATGGTTATTCCGCTAGTTTGTTATAAAAAAGCTTTTAACATGAGTCCTCAAAGAGGTATTTTATTTACAGCTCCCAGAGCTTAACTGGTGTAAGTTCAGTTTCCAAACCAGTCAGTGACTACTTACAAAATACACAGCTCCAAAGCTGCCATGTCCAATCTCACGCAAATCAATGAAGAGCTTTTCAGGGTCTTCCTTAAAAAAGAGTTCTGCAATGTCAGGGTCCTTGAGGCTCCCTGCCCTGGTGGAGGGCATTCTGCGCTCACAGGAGACTATCTGGCTGTGAAACTGTGATGCGCAAGCCCTTGTAGATGACTCATCTGCCAGAGCGTGGCTTCGTATTCATAGGCATCTGTGACACAAAAATCCACCATTACCAGGTGTATACAATTTGGCTTAAAAATGGGCTGTTTATTTCTCAGACAAGAGCAAAGTAAGTGGATGGGCTGAAAATATTATATAGAAACACTGTAACTGCTTGTAGTGAAGAGGTTGATTGATAAATATATGCACACTTATCCTCTGCAGTGAGATTATATTGCAGTCTGCCTGGCATATTCAGAGAACAAATGGTTAAAATGCAGCTGAATCTTTATCCAACACTCCTAAAATTATATTTTGCTGTACACTAGGCCTATTAATCTGGCCTATGTTTTACATACAGAACTTGGGCAGCTCATGTAGATAAATACATTTTCATAAACAGCTGTGAACATGTACAGACTAAGTGGTTATAATTAGTGAAAATATAACAATAATATACTGCATGTTTATATGACTTATTGCATATAAGCTGTCCACTAAACAAAATTATCCCAGTGTTTGCAAAAAAATATACTCCCAGAGTTCTAGTTTCCTCCCTCAAGGAAACTATCTGGTAGTTAAATTAGTGCATGTATTTGTCTGTCTGCTCTACCATGGACTGCAGACTTATCCAGAATTGTCTCTGATTTTCACTTTATAAGTAGTGAGATAGAAGCATTTCAGGATAAGCTCCTTAAAAAATAACAGAATGTGAGTTACGTGAATGACAGTTAAATGTACAAGCTGTTCCATCATGTTTTTACATGTTCAGGTGGAAATCCTTGTGTAACTGCCCAAACATGACTTTCTAAATTTTGGAAATAACATCATAAACATATAGGAAGCAATGGAGTGGTTTTAGATTAATTTAATAGGACTGCTTCTATTCATGCTTATTATATTATGACTTGTCTTAAAAGTACAAGCAGAATAAGCAGGAATCGTTGAAGGCTTAGGCATTGTCTATAATAAAGCATTATGGTATTTGTGCTATTTGAACAATGGTCTTCAGGATTCCTTTAACAATTCAAAACAGATTTACCATGCTCTTCTTTCCAAAATAATTTTACATTTGGTTTTACTAAACAAAGCAGAACTATAGTTAATATTTTTATAGTTAATAAGTTTTAATCTCTACCATTTTAATTTCTTAATTACCTTTAATGACCACATTTAGCTTTAAAAACCTTTTTGTGAATCCGTCCTTTAATGTCACACTGAAAAATAAAATAAAATGCCAATCCAGGGGAGAATGTTTTGGGCGCTGGGCAGATACACCCATGACAGGGCACCAATCTATCGCTGAGCACACACTCACTCACACAAACACAGAATATATGGGCAATTTAAAGCATTCATTTTAAATTGAATCCATGTCTCTGGACTGTGGGAGGAAACCACAAAACCCGAAGGAAACCCACGCGGACACAGGGAGAACATGGAAACCGGGAATCCCCAGTGCTTAGAGGCAAACATGCTAACCACTAAGCCACTGTGCCGCCCGTTGTTAAAACAATTTTTATTGCATAAGACTAGTGTGTAATCTGGGTCATCATTTAATCACGTTTCTAAATTAATAAAAAAAAATCATAGCATTAATCAAAACAGTAGATTGGAAAAATGGAAATGGATCATTTTTAATGTGGAATAAAACAAGGTGTTATTAGGAAATATACAACAAGGGATATAACAACACAGTGACCTAGATTTTAATTAAAAGCATTGATTTCTTGTTAAAATAAAATAAAAATAATCAGTTATTATCACACATATATACAGTGTTACTTGGTAAAACATACAGCATGACAGGTTTACTGTTAACAGCCAACTAAACTAATATTTTGTGTGTTTAAAATATTTTTACAAAACAAGTTGTTTTTGTAAGTATTTGACCTCTAGTGAGCAGCAGTCATTGCATACTAACTTACTAAGAAGTCAAACTAATTGATATGCCGGCATTGCTGTGGTCAGGTCATGACATACTGATTAGTACGGAAGTATAGGATGCAGGACGGAAGTGTCATAATAGCAGTAAGCCAGGTTTCTGTGGATCATGCAACGACTGCAAAGCATTTAACAAAGCACGCGCAGAGTGTTTGGATGACCCTACCTGTTCGAAAGCCCAGTCTTCGGAAGAAACAGGACTTCAGAAGGGGAACTAGCTGATTAGCCCCTAACGCAGTCAGTGCAAGGGGGTGGCAGGCTGGAGTGCAGACACACGGGGCTGAAAATCGAAAAGGCTTTTAATGTCTTCTGGCTTTCGAGTCGTTTGATGTACAATTTCGGGAAACGTTGTCATTTGGTTTTGTTGTACTTGAGGATTCACACACGACGCTGCGACACTTCGGGGCCGCATAAACTACACAAGAGCAGCAAATGCTCAGCAGCGTCCTCCCCACTCCCAATGACTTCCAAAAGATGGCGGCGGTAACGTTAATTTTCACCTCCTCATTCCCGCTGTCACAGAACGCGAATAAAATCTAGGCTCAGTCATTAACAACACCAGCACAGCCGCTCGAATCCCTTCGGAGGGGCACAGACGCGCTTTCATGATCCAACAAGCTTTCTAAAGCGCTCCAGTCCTTCATTTGCAGCTAGTGTTGTGTTTCCCATACCCGGGCACTGATTTCCCTCTGCCTTCCCCCTCACTTCCTCAGTGCGTACTGATCCAGTTCAAGCTATCTCTCTCGCTCGCTCTCTCTCTCTCTCTCTTTCTCTCACAAACACGCACATACATTTTCTATTTCTCTTTTCTTTGTCTGGCAGAAGTTTACAATGGTGGACAAATTTTTCAAATGACACAAAGTAACATTCTAAAACACTGGCTTTAAAGGCAAAGGAAGTTTATATATAGAACACATTTCATACAGAAGCAATTCAAAGTGCTTTACAGAGAGGGGGGGGGGGGGGGTCCACATGCCCAATCCAGGGGAGAATGTTTCAGGCGCTTGGCAAGTATACCTAGGACACGGCATCAACCTATGGCTGGGCATACACTCCCACATGCACACAGTCTATTTGGGGCAATTCAGAGCAGTCGATTTACCTTGAATCCATATTTTTTTGACTGTGGGAACATGGAAACACCACAGAGATTGGGATTCGAACTAAGAATCTCAGTAAACATGCTAAACACTAAGCCTCCGTGCTGCCCTAAAACATCCATAAAGAAAATAAAAAAAGACGAATAGAAAAATATAAGCAATAAAAATAAGTAGAAAAAAGTGCACAGTAATTTTAACTAAGCTGTAAGCTGCTCAAATAGGAATATGTTTCCAGTCTGGATTTAAATGTGTCTAAAGATGGCTCTTCTAATGTTCTTATTCAGTTTATTCCATTTTAGAGAGGCATAATGGCTTAATGCTGCTTCTCCATGTTTAGTTCTCACCTGGGGCAGGACTAATAAACCAGCTCCTAAAGATCTAAATATTCTATCTGGCTCATATCTTTGTTGCAAATCTGATAAATCCACACGGTTTAGTATAAATACTACTACTACTTATAATACTACTACATACTACATTGGGTTTAGGTCTGGACTCTTGACTGGGCCTCTTTATAAGGTGTATTTTCTTCTGTTGAGGCCATTCGGTTGTTGAATTACTTCTATGTTTTGGGTCATTGTTCTGTTGCATCATCCATCCTCTGTTGAACTTCAGTTAGCGGACAGATTTACTTAACTTTTATTGTTAAATGTTTTGGTAAACTTGAAAATAATTTTTTCTGTTGATGATGGCAATCCATCCAGGCCCTGAATCAGCAAAGGAACACCAAACCATGATGCCCCCTTCATCATATTTCACAGTTAGGATAAGGTTTTGGTGATGGTGTGCTGTGTCTTTTTCTTATCCACACATAGTGTTGTGTGATCCTTTTAAACTACTCAATTTTGCTTTCATCTGTCCACAGGATATTTTGCCAGTAATGCTGCGGAACATCCAGGTTCTCTTTTGTAAACTTAAAACGTGCAGCAAAGTTTTTTTTTGACAGCAGTGGCTTCCTTGTTGGTGTCCTTCTATGAACTCTAATTTTAGCATGTGCCAGAGATTTTTGTAAGTCTTTAGCTGATACTATAGGATTCTTTCTCATCTAATTGATCACTCTTGCAGTCATCTTTTCCTGATGATCAGGCATAGGGAGAGTAGCAACAGTGGTGAACCTTCTCCATATGTAGACTCTCGCTTACCATGGACACATGAACATCAAGGCTTTTAGGGATACTTTTGGAACCCCTTCCACCTTCTTGCAAGTCAACAATTCTTGAATGTAGGTCTCTTGTGCAAGCAAAGGGAAGCAAAGCTTCTTAAGAACTCAAAACTGGGCAAGGCAGCTTTAACCCATCCAATCTCATCACATTGATTGGCCTTCAGGTTGGCTGACTCCTGGCTTCAATTAGCTCTTAGAAAAGTTGTTTTGTAGGGGTTCGCCTAGGGGATCACATACTTTTTCCACCCTGTTTAGTAAAAAACAGTTAAACTGCATTACCACCAACCCTGTGCATTACTCCAACTGGCTTTTTTTTATTCATTTATTTCTATAGTAAGTGTCTGTGGAAAAGGTGTGTTTTAAGAAGTTTCTTGAAAATGCTGAGTGACAGCCTTACGGATGATGTTGGGAAGTTTGTTCCACCATTTAGCAGTGATGAATAAAATGGAGAGAGTATTAGCACCTTGGTGATTTGGAATCACCAGGCGACATTCATCACTAGAGCGCAGTGAACGAGTTTGAGTGTATTTAGTAAAGATGGACTGAATGTAAGAGGGGCAGATCCAGCGACTGTCCTGTAGAACAGCTACAGGAAGCCAATGGGGTGAGATGAGCAATGGAGTGACATGAGTTTGCTTTGGTTGGTTGAACACGAGTCGGGCTGCGGAGTTTTCAAACAATTGCAGAGGGCTGATTGTTGAAGATGGGAGACCGGCATGCAGAGCATTACAATTTTTGAGCCCTGTTAGGATGAGGGCCTGGGCCAGCATCTGTGTAGCCTGTTCGGTTAGGAAATATCACATATATTTTCTTGGTGTTGTAGAGGGAGTGGTAGCTCAGTGGTTAGGGTGTTGCACTATCAATCTGAAGGTTGTGGGTTCAAATCCCAGCTCCACAGAAGTTACCAATCTGGGTTCTTGAGCAAGACCCTTAACCTTATTGCTCCAGGGTGCTGCATGAACCCTGTGTACTTGTAAGTCGCTTTGGATAAAAGCGTCTGCTAAATAAATAAATAACTTGTACAGATTGAATCTGCAGGAACGGGCAGCTTTTGTGACCGGATCTGAAAGTTTAAGTGATTGTCAATTGAGAAACCAAGATTAGGAACCGAGTCAGTTGGAGTAATTGTGGATTCATCTATTTGGGGGTGAGGTCATGATGAATTGATGGTGTAAATGACTTAATTTCTAATTTTAGTGAAAGTTATGATACACTAGGAAATTGCCTTTAAGTTTGTATTTTTTCCTTTTCATTTGTTGTAATTTGTGAATTTGTAGTGACTTATATTTTGACTTGTCTTCAGGAACTTTTAGTTTGACGGTATGTGGGGAAGTTTTGTTGTCGGTTATCATGGAAAGGAACGTGATGTAAACGAGTAGATAAATCGTTCGGGATTAGTTTGTAATTTGCACCCTCCGAAGCGGCACAAGCTCTTACGGTGGTTGATTGTCCAGTTGGTATTTTTAATAAAAACAAGAAAACCATCAGTTAAGTCTTGACCATCATTCGGGGGAGATGCTACAGTAAGAGCTTCACCTACACTTGCTTCACTAAGCTGCCTACACAAACAACGGACGGCACGGCGTGAACAGCGGCGAATTGCGGCAAACGTGGTGGTCAGCGAAGACGGTAAGGACGAAACTATAAGCAAAATGGATGAAGTTAAAGAAAAACCGCTAGCTGAACTTGAACATAACACATCGGATAATGAAGACGAGTTAGTTTTACAGCGACGTACACAGCGTGCTCCCAAGCCCACCGAGCGAATGCAGGAATATCAAAGGGAGGAATTATCGAAAAGAGAAAAACGTTTGCTTAGCCTGTATGAGCAATGCAAAATTCAAATTAGAGCATGCAGAGAAAGTTTAAAGAAAGACTTATCAGAGTCCGAACTGTCCATTAAGGCCGATGATGTTGAAAACAGAATGAAAGAAATAATGGACCTTTATGGTGAAATAAGGGAGCGAGTTACACCATCTGCTGAACTTAGAAGGAAAATTGATGCATGTGAAGCGGTAACGAACAATATCGTGAAAATAATCTTGGAGCGTTTGTCAGCAATAGATGGGGAATTTGACGAAGAAAAGGAAAGGCGCCATCTCCATCAGCTACTAGCCCACGATTACGCTCATTCAATTTATGGAACAGCATCCCGGTCACTAACTAGCTATTCCGAATCTACAAGCGTGAGTGCTAAAAGAGCCGAAGCAGCTGCAGAACTTGCTGCGAAGGAAGCCCAATACAAGGCAAAGCAACGGGAAATAAATCAAAGGGAAAAATTAAGGCTAATGAAAGAACAGCATCAAAGGGAGCTAGGAATACAAAGGGCTCACTTAGAATGTATACAAGCAGAGAGAGACATAGATGTGGCTCGTGCTAGACTTGAGGTCTATGATCAAGAAATCAAACTGGAAGGTGTGTATCACCCTACACAATCAGATAGCAGATTGTCCATTCGGCAGACACGCACAACTCCTCAATGCTCTCACACAGATAAGACAGTTCCCCCTACTGATGTCTTTAATCTGGCTCAAGCAATACAAGAGAGCATAGCAACAAACCGTCTTCCAATCCCAACACCCACAGTGTTTAGTGGCGATCCTATACACTATGTTGAATGGCAAGCCACATTTAAGTCGCTTGTTGATCAAAGAAACATTTCTCCCGCTGATAAGCTCTATTACCTGAGAAAATACGTCAGTGGTGCAGCACAAAGATGTCTGAATGGCATTTTCTATAGAAATGATGATGAGGCATACAGAGATGCCTGGAATAAGCTTAAGCAACGGTACGGGCAGCCATTTGTAATTCAGCGAGCCTTTAGAGACAAGCTGGCGAAATGGCCAAAGATACAAACCAAAGATGCAGAAGGGCTACGGATGTTCGCTGATTTTCTAAATACATGCGCGCAAGCAATGCCCCATGTGAAAGGCATGGAGATATTAAATGATTGTGAGGAAAATCAGAAACTTACGCTTAAAGTACCAGATTGGCTAGCAGCTCGCTGGAACCGCTATGTGACAAAGGCACTCATGGAGGGCAAAGAGTTTCCTGCATATAAAGATTTTGCAGACTTTGTGTCTCTAGAGGCAGAGATAGCATGTAATCCTGTCACTTCACTTCATGCACTCTACTCATCCAACGAAAGGAAAGGAGCAAAGGAGTCAAAAGGAAACAAAGCCAATGTCTTTAGCACCCAAGCAGCTGCAAATGAAAATCTGTTAACGAGCCATGGAAAGTCCAAACACCCTTGTACATGGTGTAAAAATGACAAACATCAGCTATCCAAATGCCCATATTTTCTGGAACAACCTTTGAATGATAGACGGAACCATGTGAAAGAAATTAGGTTATGTTATGGGTGTCTTAAACCAGGTCACAACGCCAAAGAATGCCGTTATCGCCTCACCTGTGATGTGTGTAAAGGGAGACACCCCTCCTGTCTCCATAATGAGAACTACAAGATGTGTGAAAGACGAGAAGGCCGATCAGCAATGGTGAATACAGATTCTGACTTTACAGGAATCACAGAAGCCAAAGCACTCAACGTCACTGGAGGTGGTCAGTCAAGCATCACTTCCATGATCGTTCCTGTCTGGGTATCATTAGCCTCCGATCCCTTAAAGGAACATCTTGTTTATACATTGCTGGACACCCAAAGCAACAGCACCTTCATCGATAAGGAAGTAAGCGATGAACTGCAAGCAACTACACAACCCGTTAAGTTGAAGCTTACCACTATGCTAGGAGAGAACATCGTTGAGAATTGTGAGAGAATAACTGGACTTATGATAAGAGGCTACAACTCAGGAACCCACATCGATCTTCCTACTGTGTATACAAAGGACTGCATCCCTGGTAATCGCAATCACATACCCACGCAGGAAACTGCACAACGATGGCCTCACTTAAGACCCATGGCTGAAAAGATTCACCCTCTTTTTGATTGTGAAATTGGACTTTTAGTTGGATACAACTGCCCTAGAGCTCTAATGCCTAGACAGGTAGTGGCAGGCAAGGACAATTAGCCCTACGCCATTCGTACTGATTTAGGATGGAGTATTGTAGGTAACTCATCACCAAGATTAGATGGAATAGAAGCAAGCCTGTGTCACAAAGTTTCTGTAAAGGAACTTCCTCCAATAACACCTATGGATGTCATTAGCGTCCTAGAGTCAGATTTTAAAGACATTAAAGGAGATGAGAAGACGGTATCACAAGAAGATCTAATTTTTCTAGACAAACTTAAGAAAGACTTAAGGCTAAACGAACATGGACACTATGAGTTTCCATTGCCGTTTAGGCAGCAGCCACACCTACCTGACAATAGGAAACTCGCTGAATTCAGGCTCAATCATCTGCGAAAGAAGTTTCATCAAGACGAAAAATACAAAAGGGATTACACATCATACATGAAAGAAATGATAGAAACAGGTTATGTGGAAGAGGTTGAAAGAGCTGGAAACCCAGGTGAGCGATGGTACATTCCCCATCATGGCGTATACCACCCAAAGAAACCAGACAAGCTGCGTGTCGTCTTTGACTGCTCAGCAAAATATGGTGGTACTAGCTTAAACGACCACCTCCTTACGGGGCCGGACATGATCAATAACCTCACTGGTGTACTCCTAAGATTCAGACAGTACCCAATTGCACTTATGTGTGATATAGAGAAAATGTTTCACCAGTTTTACGTGTCTGAGCAACATCGGGACTACTTGAGGTTTATGTGGTGCAAGGACGGACATGTCGACACAGAGCCTCAAGATTATAGGATGAAGGTTCATCTTTTCGGTGCAGTATCGTCCCCTGGCTGCGCAAATTATGGGTTGAAATACCTTGCCAATGAATGCAAGCTCTCGCATCCAATTGGGTCACGGTTCATAGCGAAGGACTTTTATGTGGATGACGGTGTCACAAGTACAAACACTGTAGAAGGGGCTATTCAATTGGCACGAGAGGCAATGGAAATATGTGGCAAAGGAGGCCTTCGTCTCCATAAATTCATCTCGAACAACGAAACGGTTCTAAAGAGCATACCTTCATCAGAACGAGCTACGGAAACTAAATCAAGGGACCTAATTGTTCCAGATGGCCAGATAAAGCGAGCCCTGGGCATTCAATGGAGCACTGAAGATGACTGCTTTAGATTCAGCAACACTCTGTCAAACCAGCCAGGGACACGTAGAGGCATTTTAGCTACGGTTGCCTCCGTATATGATCCTCTTGGTTTCTTGGCACCATATGTCCTTATTGGGAAGAAGATCCTGCAAGACATGTGCCGGCAAAGTGTTGGTTGGGATGACCCCTTACCTGAAACACTAAAGCCACGGTGGGAGAGATGGCAAAATGACTTTGCAAATCTAGAAAGGATAAACATAGCTAGATGTTATGTACCTGTTGATTTTGGAGAGGTTGTCGAAAGAGAATTGCATTACTTCGCTGATGCGAGCACTAACGGATATGGACAATGCACATATTTAAGAGCCAAGATCTACAAAGGACAGGTTTACTGCTGTCTGGTGATGGGAAAGGCTAGAGTCTCTCCAACTAAGCTTACTACAATTCCAAGGCTTGAATTGACAGCAGCAGTTATCTCAGTTACTGTCAGTAACTTGCTTAGAGAAGAGTTTAGTTTCGCGAACGTGAAGGAACACTTTTGGACTGACTCTAAAGTAGTGTTAAGCTACATTAACAACGACGTAAGGCGTTTTCATACCTTTGTTGCAAACAGGGTCCAGAAAATCCGCAATAGAACAGATCCGCAACAGTGGCATTACGTACCGACAAATACAAATCCTGCAGATGGAGCTTCCCGGGGCAGAACAATACATGAGTTGCTTAGATCTGATTGGTTCTATGGCCCAGGGTTCCTATGGGAGAGTGAGATACCCAAACCAGAAGATGTTATACCCGACTTGGAGTTAGGAGATCCAGAGATCCGTAAGACTCAATCACTGCAGACATCTGTGTCACTGACAACAGAGCCATTTAGCATCGCTGATCGTCTATCCAAGTTCTCATCATGGTCCCGTGCTGTCAAGGCAGTGGCTCGTCTTGTGCGGCGAGCTAGGAAGGACAAGTCTAATGGGTCCTCCACGGAGAGTGAGCGTAAAGGCTCGGAAAGTGTCATAATTAGAGATCTGCAGAGTAAAGTATACAAGAAGGAAATTGAACTGTTAAAAAAAGGTAATCAGTTAACTCCAGGCAACAAACTACATCAGCTGGATGTCTTTATTGATATAGATGGCATTGTGAAGGTGGGAGGAAGACTTCGCCATTCGTCTCTTTCCGATTTACTTAAACACCCTATTGTTATTCCTAAAGCGCATCACGTCACAAAATTGATAATAGCGAACAGTCATGAGAGGACCAATCATCAAGGAAAGGGCTTTACAGCAAATCAAATAAGATCCAGTGGATATTGGATACCAGGTATGAGCAGTGCAGTGTCTTCATTCATCCGCCAGTGTGTTGTCTGTCGCAGACTTAGGAGGCAACCAGAGGGCCAGCGAATGAGTGACCTACCAAAGGAACGTATGTAGCCTTCCCCTCCCTTCACTTATTGTGGCATGGACTGCTTTGGTCCCTTCATCACAACAGAGGGAAGAAAACAACAAAAACGTTACGGCCTGTTGTTTACCTGCTTTTGTTCACGGGCTATCCATTTGGAATTGCTGGAAGACATGTCAACTGATGCCTTCATCAATGGCTTACGATGCTTCATTGCTATCAGAGGCACCGTCTGTCAGATTCAGTGCGATCAGGGAACAAATTTCGTTGGCGCCAAGAACGAGTTTAAAGCAGCTTTGCAAGAACTTGACACTGACCGATTAAACTCGTTTCTGTCACACAGGCAATGTGACTTTGTTATGAACGCACCTCACTCTAGTCACGCAGGTGGAGTATGGGAGCGTCAGATAAAGACAGTTAGAAGTGTCCTCAATTCTACTTTGACACTTTCTCACGGCAGACTCAACGACTTTGCTCTACGAACTCTGTTGTACGAAGTTATGGCTATAGTCAACAGCAGACCTTTTACAGTAGATACTTTGTTCAGTCCAGGAAGTCCAGAGCCATTAACCCCCAATCATCTCATTCAAATGAAGACCAGCCCTGCACTGCCTCCACCGGGCACATTTCCCAGAGAGGATTTGTATAGCAAAAGAAGATGGCGACGGGTGCAGCATCTGGCAGAGCAATTTTGGAGCCGCTGGAAAGTAGAATATCTTTACAGCATTATGGGAAGGCAAAAATGGCATGCTCCTAAAAGAAATTTGCAAGTAGGTGATATTGTGATGGACATTGATGAGCTGTCACCTAGAGGTGAGTGGAGACTTGCAAGAGTCACAGAGACTGTATCTGGTAAGGATGGACTTGTAAGAAGGGTGAAAATCTCAACAGGAGATAAAAAACTGAACAAAAGGGGTGAGCGCTTGAGTAAACCCTCCATACTTGAACGTCCAGTTCAGAAGTTGGTACTGTTATTAGAGAGTAATAAATCTTAAATTCTTGTCAATTACACGCTGTAAATAAGTTGGGGTTCATATCCAGGTCTTTTATAGTGAAAATTATTTGCAATTCATGTTGTGTAATGAAAGGCTCATAATTTTGGTGGGAGTGTAAATGACTTAATTTCTAATTTTAGTGAAAGTTATGATACACTAGGAAATTGCCTTTAAGTTTGTATTTTTTTCCTTTTTATTTGTTGTAATTTGTGAATTTGTAGTGACTTATATTTTGACTTGTCTTCAGGAACTTTTAGTTTGACGGTATGTGGGGAAGTTTTGTTGTCGGTTATCATGGAAAGGAACGTGATGTAAACGAGTAGATAAATCGTTCGGGATTAGTTTGTAATTTGCACCCTCCGAAGCGGCACAAGCTCTTACGGTGGTTGATTGTCCAGTTGGTATTTTTAATAAAAACAAGAAAACCATCAGTTAAGTCTTGACCATCATTCGGGGGAGATGCTACAGATGGTTTAGCTGGGATTATAAGTAACTCAGTTTTTGAAATTTTATTTAATTTATTAGGACGGGCCTTCATCCAAACAGATATGTTGTTGAGGCAGGCGGGAGTGTCATCAGCATAGCTATGGTAGGACAAACCATGAGCATTAATAACGGTGCCCAGGGATGACGTATAATAAAAAGAGTGGATAGGTCCGGTATCTAATGTATTTAATAAATTAAATATATATTTATAGGTATATATTTTCTATAGTTTATTACTAAGGTCAGGAAAGCATGTACAAGCAGTTATGAACCCACCTGTTTCCCGCTTTTAAAAAATGATTAAGCGATTACTTTTTAAACTTAATGACAAAAGTGCAGGTGGATATAAAGCTGTGACCTTCACCTTTATTATTCTGGAAACACATTATTTACTTTCGGATCTTTTACTGTATCAGTTCTCCAGCACTTATCTGAAATATGTCTTGGTAGGGTGCAAATTCTTTTCTCTGGCACATGTCAACCTCAGAGAAATGTCATAAGCTACTTCAAGGGAGTGCCAAAGGGGAATGACCTAAATGCTAATGTACTGCTGAGCTGTAGAGTGGACAAGTTATCCTTAGTCACAAAATGAATTTTCAATAAATGAATTTTTTGAGTGAGCATTTAATCTTATATTGTAAGTCTGTAAGGTTCAAAAACATTCAAGATAAATTGACTGCTCTAAATTGCCCATATATAGAGTGGCCCTGTGTGAGTAAGTGGGTAAGTGCCCAGCAAGTCATGTCATGTCACTTGCTGTTGTGCAAATGGAACAGACAACAGGTAGAACTGAGTGGTAACCACAGACTTTTTCTTTGTTCTCATCCTTTCTGGCTGATTTATTGGTCACTTTTGCATAGAGGCAGCCTGAGGCGGTGTCTATAACACACAGAAGTTGCTCAGGTAGGGCAGCCTATTTAGGATGGCACATCAATGCGAGCAAGAAGGTTTGCTGTATCGGCAGGTAGATGGCCTGTCTCTCTCACATATCTGTTAGGATGAAGGCCCGTCATCTTAAATTAAATCTGACAAAAATTAAGTTGTTTAGAATCCTAGCTAAACCCTAAATTAATCATTTTCCACCCTCAAAATCCCTCAATCTCTCCAACAGACTCTGCCCGTAATCTTGGTTTTTCAATTGTCAATCATCCTAAATTTTCAGATCAGGTCATGAAAACTGCCCATTCCTGCAGATTCATTATGTATAACATCAGGAAAGTCAGAGCTTCCCTAACAGAACAGGTTACACAGTTGCTATGCAGTTGGTTCATGTTCAACCAGCCAAAGTGAACTCGTCACTTACTCATCTTGCTCCATTGGCTTTCTCTAGCTGCTCGCATTCAGTACAAGGCACTGACCCTGGCCTGAAGGACAGTCGCTGGAGCTGCCACTTACCTTTAGCTCATCTTTACTAGATACAACTCGTTCACTGCGCTCTAGTGATGAATGTCGCCTGGTGATTCCAACTCTCCAAGGCGCTAATTCTCACTCCATTTTATTCACCACTGCTAAATAATGGAACAACATTACCACAAACACTTGCTATAAAAAAAATAAATAAAAAAAGCTACATCGAGTAATGTGCAGGGTTGATGGTGCAGCTGTTTTTTTCCTAAAACTACTGACTTGTTTTTGTAAATGTATGAAAATGAGTCTGTCAGCACAGTGTCCAGAGCATGGAGCAGATACCAGGAGAGAGGCTAATACACCAGGAGACATAGATGGGCCATAGAAGAGAACATCTGTCGCCTCATCAGGAGCATGGCCAGTCGTTGTAGGGACGTCATACAGGCATGTGGAGGCCACACACAATTAAGCCTCATTTCCACTGAAGTTGGATCAGCTTGTCATTTGATTTTCCACTTTAATTTTGAGTGTGATTCCAAATCCAGGCCTCTATGGGATAATAATTTTGATTTACATTTTATCATTTTTATGTTCTTTTGTTCTCAGCGCTTTCAACTATCTACTAAATAAAGATAAAGTTGCCTCGTAACACCATGTTAAAAAAGTATATATGTACTTACTGGTTAATATTTTTGCCCATCAGCACTGGAAATCCATGTTTAAATCCCGATCTGGGTGGAGTTTCCCTGTTCTCCACCTGTCAGTGTGCTTCTCTGATTGCCTTCCACAGTCCAAAAACATCTATTCAAGGTGATTTGGCTGCCCCTATCTAAATAGCCCCAATTTAGTGTGTGTGTGTCTGTGTGAGTGAATGTGCCCAGCGGTGGGTTGGCACCTTGCCCTGGGTGCATCTACCCAGTGCCAAAAAGGTTCTCCTCTGAATGGACCCTATTCCCTAGTATCACATTTATTTTTCATCTCATTATCTTTTGTTTAATTTGATGAGACGATAAATTAACTTGATTCACAACATAGCTGTAGAATGTGTAATGCAATAATTATTATGATTAATATTATTTGGATTAGATACTGATTATGGCTGTGAACGCATACTAAGTCCTTTAAACTGGCTGTTTGGATAGCTAAGAACAACATTTTTTTGAGTGAACAGGTCAGGGAGAAGCAAAATCAAGGCAACAGCAGGCCTAAGGTTTTCTTTGAAACATAACCTTGAGCTGTAGTAAAACCCATCAAGAAGGAATTCAGTGTCATCAAACTGTTAAGTAAACATTTATCATGTGTAATAAAGCCATGCTTTTCTTCATCCAAATTATAATTTTATTGGCTATTGAATCTCAGCAAGTACGTCTTCTTCTCAAAGTTCACTTTTCAGACTTTGATGACTCACCCACCTGACATATTAACCAAGAAACTTCAGGAAGCCATTTGTATTACAGTGGACATGAAACGGAAACCATAAAGAATATTGTTTTAAGCGTGTCGTTTGTAAAGAAAGACTGGATTTTTATGAAGCAGTTTAGATAAGTTTTCTTACAGAGTCTAACACTACACCTACTCTTAAGCATTCATTGGATGAGGCAGACACTAAGGAGGAGCATCTTCTGCTTTCATTTGGCGTGTTGGCTTTTTTTATCTAGATTTTGGGTAACTGGCTACAGCATTAGATCTATTCGCTTGTAAATAAGATTTAACCTTAAGTTTGTAAATTTTAGTATTTAAGATGGATGATACCAATGGAACTATTGATCCGAGATGTTTAGCTGAACCTCCTTTGGCTATTGATGTCATTAAAGGTATGTGATCTAATTGTGATAACTATCAGCATTAACTAACGTTAATGACTGGAAAAACACTGGATGGTTATGCAGTCTGGCAATCAGGCTATTTTTATGGTCCTAAATGTAGAGCAATCAAAGATAATTATTGACTATATTTAAAATAGTCCTGTCTGCTCTCTTATATTCTGTTAGCTGCTGTTCTGTTTATTATTATTTTTTTTTTTGCAATCTACAATTAAGGCATGTTTTTCTGATAGGTTTTACTGAAGACAACATTTAAAACTGCTTAGATTTATCTTAATTTTATACACTGTACTATATAATATATCCTTGTAGTTATAACTATATATTGGCTTTAGAAAAGGTGAAATTTATGACAAAAGCAGTTTAGTTTTATTCATATTTGTATCATAAAATCAATGTCTATACTAACTTATCATAATTTCCACCTCTATCTTAGAGCTGGATATATTTGGGATAACTTTTTACTCCATCTTGACCATCATGGCCACTGTCTCACTGGGGCTGTATTTGGAGGAATGCGTATACATCTACAAAAAAGTCCCTTATCCAAAGAAGACGACCATCATGTGGGTCAATGGTGCAGCACCTGTAAGAATGTTTACAATGTTCTTGTATATGGTTCATATAAAAAAGTTACTACTGATAGCTAATAACAGAATGCAGTTTATAAAAAAACATCCAGAACATAATGTATTGTATATCAGGCATTAATACCAACGTGAAGTGCTCAGAGGTATGCATTATTGTCAATAATGTCACGGCTGGTAAAACGGCTCAGCCAATCAGATTTAAGAACCTTAACTACATTTATTACTAAACATAATAAACCAGTATAAATAATTCTTGGTACATGTACATCTCACATAATGTGCAACGCGTTAAACAATACATCAGATGAGCAAGTGACCCTTGCAATTTAAATCATGTCTCAGTTGACAAGCTATTCTGACTACTTATGTTTATTTTAGTGTGTGTGAGCGGCCTCCATGTAAAAAAAAAATAATTAAACAAAAGGTAAAAAAGTGGATCTCAATCCTGATGCCAACTGTGTCGCTGTGTGGAAGCCCTTATCCTCCTTAGCCACTCAAAGTGAGCAACACCAAGGAAGCGAGAGCTGTGTGCTCAAGCCAGTAGGAACCAAATGTTACTGTCGCAACAGTATAAACATTGCTTTCTTGCCGGCCCTTGGGGAGGCAGTGCAGGACATTAAAAATAGCATTATTACTTTGGCAATATATGTGGTTGGAATGTTTAAGTGCAGATGAGCCCCTCAAAAGAAAAAAATGATAATAATAATGCAATGTATGGCATGCAGTGTCCCAGCATTTAGGCACTCTTTGGAGCTTTTGAACCCTCAGCGCTGGAAACATTTGTTGGTTTCAGATGCATCCACTGGCATCTGAGCCTAATTATCATGGCAAAACAGTGTTACACTGCTGCGATTTTAATGGCTAAAGAAAAAAAAAACTCTAGCCATAAATGTTATGTTACAGATTGGGATGAATTTGAAAGTTGATTGCAAATCAGACCGTCTCATTCAACAACTGCACTTGAGTGACAAACACATTAGAATAAATTGGAGTTACTATCCAAAAGAATGTGGCGGTTATTATTTTCCAAAAGAGGGTGGCTGTTGCTTATTGCCCATGTTCATATTTGATAGATACAATCAGTTCACATAGTTTTGATCTTTTAGTGTATAATATGTTTGCCTTTTTGTTTCATGTCTGTTACAGGTCATTGCTGTAATGTCTTGTCTTGGAATGTGGATCCCAAGATCCACTATGTTCACTGATATGGCCTCTAACTCGTAAGAATACAGGTCATTGACCTGCAATATATAATAAGTAACTTTTGGTGTTACCAGGTTATTTTGACTCTATATGACTGTTTCAGTGATTATATAATGTTAATCATTACACTTGATCATTGCAGAACAATGTGTGACACTCTGTTTTGTCTCTAGATACTTTGCAGTTGTAATCTTTCAGATTTTGATTCTTATGGTCGAGGAGTGTGGGGGAGATGAGGCCTTTCTGAACTATTCTTCAAACAAGATGTTTAAGATTAGCACAGGGCCATGCTGCTGCTGTTGCCCCTGCCTTCCCCGTATACATATGACGAGGTAAACTCACCAGAATTACCACAATTAGAGCTCAGACTTATGTTTGCTCTTTCTGATGCATAAAACTAGCTGATTATCTATAAATGCATATATTTGCATTCAACAAAACCCAGACCAAAGCATTGTGGCACCAGTTAAACATGGCAAGTAAATGGCATGTAACTTTTTTTTTTTTTTTTAAATGTCAACAAAATACTTTTTTTTGTTAACAGGACTAAAAATGATAAATGACAAAGATATTATGTTATTTTTTGTTGTTTAGGCGCATATTGTTCCTGCTAAAGCTGGGGTCTCTTCAATATGCCATCATGAAGACTGTCCTCTCTATCTTCTCTATCGTTTTATGGACCAATGGAAACTTTGATCTTGCCGATGTACGTAACCCAAAACAAACACAATTTAAGAAACACCATGTTTTAGTCGCTGGGTAGATACACCCAGGTTGTCAATCAGTGCTGGGGATTTCTGGTTCGAATCCCGATCTGGGTGGAGTTTGTATTTCTCCCTGTGTCAGAATGGGTTTTCTCTGGGTCTTCCGGTTTCCTCCCACATTCCAAAAACATGGATTCCTGGTAAATTGAATGCTCTAAATTGCCCTATATAGTTTGTGTGTGTGGACGCGTGAGTGAGTGTGTGCCCAGCGATAGATTGGCACCCTGTCCTGGGTGTATCTGCCCAGCGCCCTGAGATGTTTTCCCCTGGATGGGCATGGGGAACCCATAGGAGAGGATTAAGTGGAAGATAATGGATGGATGGATGGATGGATAACTGACAACTATGGTGGCACAGTGGCTTAGTGGTTAGTACGTTCGGCTCTCAGCGCCAGGGATTCTTGGTTCAAATCCCGATCTGGGTGGAGTTTCTATGTTCTCCAGTGATCGTGTGCCTGTCCTCCGGTTTCCTCCCAAAGTCCAAAAACATTTACAAGATAAATTGAATGCTCTTAATTGCCCCGTATAGAGTAATTGTCCCATATAACGCCCAAGATGTTCTCCCCTGGATGAGCATGGGTAACCCCACTGCGACCCTAGAAGAGGATTAAGCGGAAGATAGTGAAGAAATGAATAAACTGAGAACTAATCAAAACCCCAAATTTAAATCTTATAAAGTTTTAGTACTGTGAAAAGGAAGACACCTGGTGCCACTCTCAAGTCAGCTAATTAACTCTAAACACCTGCAAATTCTTTAAACGGTCTCTCGGTCTAGTTCTGTAGGCTACACAATCATGGGGAAAACTGTTGACTTGACAGTTGTTTAAAAGACGACTGCTGAAATTTTGCACAAGGAGGGCAAGACACAAAAAGTCATTGCTAAAGAGACTAGCTGTTTGGAGAGCCCTGTGTCCAAGCACATTAATAAAGAGGAGAAAGGAAAGAAAAAATGTAGTCGATTAAAGTATACAAGCAATAGGGATAACCACACCCTGGAGAGGATTTTGCAGATAAATATGCATTTCCTTTAAAAATCAAGATCCAGAGTCTGTAGGAAGATAGGAAGACTCTATTTTGCTTGGGGTCCAGAGTAAAGTTTGCACAGTCAGTGATGGTTTGGAGTGCCATGTCATCTGCTGATTCTGATCTATTGGATCTCCCATGGCCTTGATCAGGATAAAAATGATTTTTGTATATAAAAAACAACCTGTTCTGGTGTTTAAAATTACATTACATTACATTAAATACTGTACTATTATACTGCTACATTGCATATTATTTATATGGAGTCATTGCAATAACCATATGTGATGAATGTTCTTAATAAGTTTGTTTGTTTACTACTTTGTTGGTTTAAAGCTTGAGATAACAGGAGCGGCAATTTGGATAAATCCATTCATCGGAGTCCTAACTATCATTTCTCTTTGGCCTGTAGCCATTATGTTCATGAATATACACACACAGCTACGTAGCGTCAAGATGGTTCCTAAATATGCCATGTATCAGGTTAGTGTATGTTTTGTTACATAAGTTATTAAAGCAATAAGGTGTGCGAGGATGAGAATTATTGTGAATAAATCATGAAAAAAAGGTGTTATTAGGTATGACGTGAAGCGAAGTACAGTTACAGTTCTTTCCCGTGATTTCTTCAGAATAATGCTAAACCTTGAGTGGCTTTTTCTTTTATAAAACGGTTACAAACACACTGTAATGAAAAAAACAAACAAACAAAAAAACAAGCCACTAACTAAAGTTATATAGCCAGCAGGGACATCTAGTGGACTAAAGATAAATAACAGCCTTAATAGAAGGAATTTAAAATATCTGTTAATAAACTATATGACATGTTACACAAAGTTCGAATTTGAATTTTTGAAAACTTTGTGCTTTTAGCTTGTCCTTGTGCTGAGTCAGCTGCAGTCAGCTATAATAAGTATTCTGGCTCTTGATGGAACCATACCATGTTCACCTCCATTCTCCTCTATTGCTCGAGGCGCAAGTAAGTGTCTTTTAAATAATTTTTCTCAACACTTAATTAACTTTAAGTTTAATAGTAAACTTTTAAATGCATTTTAAAAAGCACACTGGGGATGCAGGTGTGTGTTGTGTTTAAGCTGCTACCTTCTCCTGGGATGTTTAAAACCATAATCTTTGTCTCTCTGCAGTGATTAGTCAGGAGCTGATGATTGCGGAAATGTTCATCATCACCTTAGTGACCCGGATGTTCTATAGAAAAACATATGAACCCATCATTCTGGAGACCCATGAGAACGACAATGAACAAAATACTAAAATTGCTCTAAACTCTGTCCAGGAGTTATAGATTAAAAAACCTTTTTGCTTTAAAATGTACTACATAGTTTTGTGAATTAGTATTTTGTAACAAGTATATATAACAAAAACATAAGCTTTATTTCTCACAACTTGATTTGCGTTTCATATATGAGCATACAGTTACTGTTCAAAGTTCTTACAGATATGCAAATACAAAAAATAGAAATAAAAAATTTGACTCATTGTTGTCAATTAAGAACACATTCAGCCAGACTATAACAACATACATTTTTGAATAAATAAGTAAACCATGTCTGTTCTCCAAGTACTGTTTTTTATTCTTTTTATTCTAAGACCAAACCTCAATAATTAAAAATGTTTAATAAAGTAAGAATGCGCCCGAGGGCATGCAAATACACCCAGGACTAGGCGCTAATCTATCACCTAGCACACATTTACTCACTCACTCACTCACTCACTCACACACACAGACACAGCCACAGCCAATTGAATCTATGTTACCTTGAATCCATGTTTTTGGACTGTGTATTACTTGTTGGAAACCCACGCATGAATAATCCATCCAGATTGGGATTTGAACTGGGAATCCCTAGCGCTGCTAGGCGAACGGGCTAACCACTAAGCCATGCAGCAACAGTAAATGAGGCAAATATCCTCAAAATATATTATTTTTAAAACCGTAAAACTGAATCATTTTAGGTGAAAAACCTCAAAATGTAGACAGTAATCTTTTGGGAAAGCCACCAGTCAAATAGAAATCCAGGTTCTGTCCAATAAAAGGTTTTACATGGAATTAAAACTTTAATCAACTTAATCAACAACTATGTTTGGGAACAAATGTATGCAGTAGCGGTCAATTCATGTTAACATTTTTGTTTTAATGCTTTATTTTCTTTTTGTGATAAACCACAAATACATTTAAGACAAATACTTTTACTACCCACTTTAAGACAGAGCCGGGGGTAATATCTGGGTTGGGCGTAAAAATAGTGCATGTGGAATTGGATCTGTATGTGGAATGATAAATGCATTAGGCCAGTCTTACATTGGTGAATGTAAACAGGGGCAGTTGGTTGCTTATTAAGAAGCGCTGCACCACCAGTGCAACGATGCCATAGGTTGTCGGAAGGATTTAGTTCGTGTATATAAATTTTGGAAAGACTAGATGAGGTTTTAACATTGACTACATGAATGTTGGGTTGAAAAAACAATTATGAAGCTACTGAACCGCCTACTAAAAGATTTGGGATCGAAAATTGAGTACTATTCACGATTCTCACCTTCGCCAATGTCCATTAAGCAGTTTTTGGATTTCGGTGAGTAGTCGTTTTCTCTAGTTACAATTAGTATATGTATTTGGTATAAATTAAATTTGCCTTGTGCTACTTTGACTGATACTACATGCTTAAAAAAACTTTCAGAAAATAAATGCATGTACCTATAGGGGCTCAGCACTTGTCTTTGGCATGGTACCCTCCAATGTAAGTAATTTGATGTACGATAATTGGCCCCGAAAAGGTACAGTTGTACAAACGGAGTCTGTACGTCGAGCGGTTCAGGCTGAATTAATCGCACAAATGCTGCTTAAAAATAATAATAATAATAATAATAATAATAAGAAGAAAAAGTGTAATAACAAAAGAGGGCTTTTTCAAAGCCCAACTGAAAAGAAAACACAAATGGGTTAAGGAGAGCCGAGCGCTCCAGACATGGCCAACTGAAAAGTACAACACTCAACATTTGGATTGGATTATTGCAGCAATGCAGCGTGGCATAAAGTCTGTGGCACTGCTCAGGAGTTATGAGAGCCCAGGTTGCTCTGATAGGGACTTTAAGATCTTCTGAATTGTTGGTTCTGGCATATTGCATCTTCCTCTTTGCAATTAATCATCGATTTTCTATTGGGTTTAAGTCAGGCGAGTTTGTTGGCTAATTAAAAACAGAGATACCATGAGCCCTAAACCAGGTACTGGTTTTCCCCATGATTGTGTAGCCTACAGAACTAGACCAAGAGACCATTTCAAGACCTTTGCAGGTGTTTAGATTTAATTAGCTGACTAGAGAGTGGCCCCAGATGTCTTCCATATTGAACTTTATCACAATATTAAAACTTTACCAGATTTGAATTTGGGGTTTTGATTAGTTCTCAGTTTATTCATTTCTTCATTATCTTCCTCTTAATCCTCTTCTAGGGTCACGGTGGGGTTAACCATGCCCATCCAGAGGAAAACAAATTGGGCGCTATATGGGACAATTACTCTATACGGGGCAATTAACTTCACTGGGACACCATTTAAAAAGCTTTGCAAGTGTTTTGAGTTAATTAGCTGATTAGAGTGTGGCATCAGGTGTCTTCAACATTGAACCTTTTCACAATATTCAAATTTATCAGATTGTGTGAAGAAATAATAAAATATACAAGTTTTACTTCTTGAATGGATTTACTAAAATAAATAATCTTTTTAATGCTATTCTCAATTAGTGACCAGCATTTATAATTAATTGACTTTGATAGTATTTTTAAGTCATATGTTAAACTGTAATTTAATTTTTTTCTTTCATGGTACCATTTCTAAAGTTTATGAGCCAGTCATTTTTCATTGCACTGCACATTTGTACCTGCTACAAATATATATGGGATAAACAAAATAAATCTTTTACACACATAACAAGGGAATTAACATATTACTTTTTGTATTACTTTTTTTTTTGTAATAAAAGGGTTTTAACATTTTTTTAAATTGAGTTTGTAGTACATTACTTTTACCTACTTACATTACTGTATTATTATAAGCCTTAATAATCCATATATTTTAATTCTAAGGCTTTACATATTGGAATTAGTTTTAAAAGCCTTTTGCTCCTTGTGGGACACTGGCAACTGAGCAAACTAAAGATACCAAAGAGTTTGCTGACATCAAATTCAATATAGACCACTTTCCTGGCAAGACCAGTTTGCTTTGACCTTTCAGCATGAGACAACAGAGCAAACACTTTCTCTCTCTCAAACACTCACATACACACATTGATTGTTTTACATCTTACACTGTTTAGTGTATTATTTCTATTAAATAATAACTTATATTAACCTTACATATTTGCTTGTTAAAACACATGTCTAACTTTTAATTAGTTAATATTTTTTCTGACATTGTGTGATTGTGAAACATATGTATGTAGGCACCCACCTACTAAAATATTCATTCAGTAAAATCTGAAACATCATTTGAGTGATATTTTTGTACGCACTATTGTGTGCAGGTCGAGAAAATGCATGTGAAAAAACCTCCTTTATGTTTCTAAGAAAGGAACTTCCAGTTCGTTTGGCCAATACCATGAGAGAAGTTACTCTACTGCCACATAACCTGTTAAACCAGGCATCTGTTCAACTGGTTCAAAGCTGGTAAGAGTGCTGGTAACAATGTGATGAATCTTAACCTGTATTACAACAATAGTCCAATAAATTATCACGTTGATATCAAATTATCACATATGGTCTTAGGTACAGTCAAAGCTTTGAAGATCTTTTAGTATATGAGAACCGGAATCCAGAGGATCCCCAAACTCTCAGCGAGTAAGCTGTTTTTTTTTTTTTTTACTGGTTTTGGATAAGGATGGCTCAGTGGCTTAGTGGTTAACACTCTCACATCTCCATATTCTCCCTGTGTGGGTTTCCTCTGCGTTCTTGGGTTTTCTCCGACAGTCCAAAAACATGGATAAAAAGTAAACTGGCTTCTCTAAATTGTGTTTGAGTAAGTGTGTCTGCCCAGACACAAAGGTCCAGTGCACGAAATATTCCCCCCCCCTGCCCCCGTGATCCAAAAATACAAACAAGCTCAAGTGAAACAATTTAGATCAAATTTCACATTAATTCGCTTTTTTAAATCAGATTTTTATTTAATGTTAAAATGTACAAGGTAAGAATAATGTTTGAAAGAATAATACTATGTACACATGGATTCTTAGAAAAATTTGTGGCCCTGTGATGGGCGGAACGATTGTAAAACACCAATTCTGGGAAAAACAGGTTAAGGTCCTTGATTGGACATCAACCTTAAGTAAATGGTCAGCAACCTCAATATTAAAGATCTGGTGTAGGACTTAAGTTACATTTTAGACTAATCTTAAACCAGGCATGGGCAAATGTTTTGACTCGTGGGCCACATTGGGAATTGAGGGAGGGGGGGGGGCTTGCTGGGATCAGATAAATAGTGTGCTGGCATGTAAAGTGATATAAATGACATGGAAAACTTACACAACAGGTTTGGATCCTTACATGGATATGGAGAGCTTATTCTGCAAAAAAAATATTTTGCATCACATCCAGTATTCAGTGCCTATAAATATGACCTAAAAGGCTCCACCTTTTTCTTTAACTTGCTGACTATATCTTTGTTAATTTGTTCCCCAAATGGGAGACACTGTCTTTTTTTAATGTTGTGAGAACAAGTAAAAAAAAAAGAGGGCGCCCTTTCTGGAGGGTGACATGGTGACTTAGTGGACAGTACCTGGGAATCCACATTCGAATTCCAATTTGGGTGTCCATGCTCTTCGTGTGGGTTTCCTCTGGGTTCCTGATTTTCTCCCACAGTCTAAAAACATGGATTTAAGGTAAATTCACCACTTTTAATTGCCCTCATAAAGTGTGTGCGTGTGGGTGAGTGTGTGCCGACACTTCAACCTCTACTTCAACCTCTACTTCAGCAAATGGTGTGCCAGGCTTTGCCAGTTCGAATGCCAGTATAACGCCTACCTTGGTATGTAACTCTAAATGCCAATTTGTCGCTTTTTTGGCTGGGTCTGTAAATTATCCATCACCTCTGTGCAATAGCTACCCGTTCTTGTGTTGACTGCATGTCATCGTAGCTGGAGTACGTGTTTCGTGGTAAAGTGATGACTGATTTTGTATTCTTTAAAAAGAGCAAGCATTTCTGATCATATCAGACATTCAGACACCAATCCTACCTTTGTAAAAATATTTAGTTTTTCACTTCTTACTAAACACTCAGCACTCACAGTTCACTTTCCTTCTTTTTGCTTTGCTCTTCGGTCTTGCTTTTACAAAAGAGCTCAAAAGGCAAAGAAGAAGTAAAGTAGAGCATAAAACACCTTACCGGTGAAGGGCGCCATCTACTAGAGAAATGCGGACATAGCAGGGAAAAGGTCTAATCATAAAAAATTTACATAATATAGTTTGGAAATTCGCCGGGCTGGATCGGAAGGCCTAACGGGCCACATCTGGCCCGCGGGCCATTGTTTGCCTACCTCGTCTTAAACCATTTGGCAAAGAGCAGTGGGCAAATGTCCTTTAATCTTGAACTTAAGACAAGGCCAATCTAAACAAACAGATGGCCAGGAATTTAGGCACAACATGGTTTTACAATGTATTATATTATAATACATTGCTAAACTCTTTTCTGAACCCTATTAATTTAACTATATTTTGTGGCATTCCACAACCGAGAAGAAGGGACAATGACATGATTTGTCATCGTACACAAATCAATCTTTATTTTAAAAGCATAGCTGTTAGAG
>JAOUQT010305302.1:0-15569 GCA_025769995.1 Xyliphius kryptos | reverse complement strand
AAGGCTCAGTGGGGGACTCATCCTCCTTGAGCGGCCAGGCAGCATCAGAGTAGAGTCCATATTAAACAATAGAAACAGTTCTATAACTATGAGTCCATCCTCCAGGACTACAACGCTGGCAGTCAACAGAAGTCCATGTTCCCTTCCACAACGGTCGCATTCGCAGTGCCACAGACAAGGAGACGGGACACCTCAAGACGACACCTCAGAAAAACAGACAAGAAACACAGTTGTAATGGCGTTGTCAGCACAGTCTCCGGTTCTGAACCCTATTGAGCTGTTGTGCGAGCAGCTTGACCGTATGGTACAGAGGAAGACTGCATCAAGCCAATCCATGTTGTAGGAGACGCTACAGGAAGCATGGTGTGAAATCATATCAGATTACCTTGAAAAGGTTTAATGCCTAGAGTCTGCCAGGTTGTAATTGCTACAAAAGGTGGCTTCTTTGATGAAGGCAAAATTTAAAGTACACAGTCATCATTTTCATTAAAATGCATGTCCTGTTTATTTTCTTTATTTCATTTTAAGTGTGTTACCATTGGAAACAAAAAAAATCACTGTGATCCCAGACTTTTTAGCGGTAGTGTAATTAATGGTAGTGTTATTAATTTTTGTGATCAATAAATATATATTAAGCAAACTTATTGCTGAAGTATGTATCCTACTGATAGTAATCGCTACCCACAAAGTAGCTCTCAGTGTCAAAAAGGTTGGTGACTTTTTTTCTTAAATCTTGTTATTAAACCCATAGTTCTATATGATGAGTATCTGTAAGTTGTTCCTGGAGAACATCTGATAACATCCCAGAGAAGAATAAATTGATAATTTTCTGATCAGTTTGCTGACAATTACTGGCTTTTTTCCCCCAGGACTGAAGATCTTACATCTTACACTTTGTGATCAGTCTGAAAGTCCTGCCTAACTGTTACATGTTTTATATTTAATTACTTCTGCTCAGGACTGCCATTTCACTATTCGTGGTGGGCGCATGCTGGATGACGGGACTTACCAGCTGCCAGTGGTGGTGCTGATGCTGAACTTGCCTCACCCAACAAAAGGCTCCCCAAGTCTCCTTACGCCAGCCATGATGGAGAACCTATTTCACGAGATGGGCCATGCTATGCATTCCATGTTGGCACGTACAAACTATCAGCACGTGACTGGTAACGATAAACTTTTAAACTATATTAGACCCTGCTTTTACCCAGGTGTCTGTGTTGACTGTATTTTAACTTAGTCTTTGGACTTTGTAGATAGTTTATGAAATAAATTCAATAAACAGGAAAACATGCCCCATCTGCTTGCAGGGATTTGCATACTGGTGCTTTGTGTAACTTGCTTGCCAAACTAACATTCCAGCCATTACCTATAAAAACCACAAAGGCAACCTTAAAAACGACATAGTTGGGGCAGGAGTTTTATTGCTTTCACAGTGCAGGAGAACCTCACTCGACTTTCTATGGGGCGAGATGCTCCACGTGGGGAGGAGGAAGAGAGGAGGCTTTTTACTTTGAGATGATGAACAAAAAGAAGTTACTGCACATGAAGAGAGCATGAGTCCTGCATGCTTCTTGAAGACTGCTGGGAGAGAAGCAGCACTGGATGAACTGCTGAGGCAGCTGGAAAATGCAAATTGCATTGTTTTGCAGTTTCACTTTGGAGTTGATGAACTGTTCACTTCTGATGCATTGACCGTGATGGTGAGACTAAAAACAGGTGCCTTTGTAATCGGCTGGAATATGAAACATTGTTATTGGTGCATAATTGGGTTCAGACTGGTTTTTATCTTGAAGTTTTAACATGCAATTCAATAGCACTACGCTTACTGATTTTCTAGTAATCAAGATGCTAAATAAACATGTTACTTACTCACTTATTCACTGGTAATGAATGTGAGTGTTTGTCATCCCCAATTACAGGAACAAGATGTGCTACAGATTTTGCAGAGGTGCCTTCCATTCTAATGGAATACTTTGCCACTGATTATCGTGTCATCAGTCAGTTTGCTCGTCACCATCAGACAGGACAGGTGAGATTTGAACCGCGTTGTGTTCATTTAAAATAGACATGAATACATAGCATTAATTTTAAAATGACTGTTTACTGAATTTTCAACTGAGCACATTATCTGACAGACATTGGTAACTTGTGTAATGCACGTTGTTTACTTAATCATAATGTGTGGTTTTAACCCTGAAACTATTGATTTACCATAGCCTTTACCTAAAAGCATGGTGGCACGACTTTGTGAGTCTAAGAAGGTGTGTGGTGCTGCTGATACTCAGCTTCAGGTATAGATTAATTTATTAATTATCAAATATTTTAAATAGTTTGGTATGGAATACACGTTGAGTTTACAATCCCTGTGCCTGCTGTAGGTTTTCTATGCAGCCCTTGATCAGGTTTATCATGGTAAACCTCAAAATCACACAACAACTGAGATCCTGATGGACTTGCAACAGAAATACTATGGCTTGCCTTATGTTCCTAACACGGTGAGTACTCAGTCGCTAAATAATCCATAGATATAAGGTATGAATGTTAGATGTATCTACAGGTTGTTGTAGTCACACCTATCATTTGTGTTGCGTTTTTCTGGTCATAAATGACGAAATTGTTATTTTAGTATTTGTTATGCATGTTGTCATAATGTGTTGTTTTAACCAATCGCTATGTTTTCAAAATTAGACATGCAAATTTCAGTTTACTAATGTAATACCTGTCATTCTCTGAGCAATGTTATGAACACATTAATGAAATGTTCATTACATTTAGAATGTTCAGGGACATTACCGCTGTACAGTTGTTTTCTGACTGAAACACACCTGTCATCTACTTCTGTCTTTGGAAGAACAACAAACTTTTTTTAAGCAGCGATAGACTGAGCAATCTCTGGGGAAAATATGTTAAGGTCTTATTCCAGGAAACAATTAAGAAGAGCAAAGAAAGGGAAAATGTTTTTGCAGATCCTAACAGCAAGTAACTGAACCACAGAGGTAGCCATTCAAAACCTTTCATTTAATGGTCTTTGTTTCTTTTGTCTTGGGCTATAATTAAGGAGATTTATGGGGCTTTGGATCTCGCGAGCACTAAATATTTTCCCTAAATTAGCTTCAGCCATAAAGTATTTAAAACTTTAGATGTGTCATCATTCAGCATTCATCTAGTTACTTTAAGATTATTGTTTGTGGGTTTTTTATTCAAACATTTAGAACTTTTTCCAAAACCTTTTAAGCACCAGTGTGTTTATGTTTTGTGAATTAATCTGATTGATGGATGACATTGAGTGGGGTATTTATAAAGGACCCTGTAGCACGGTGTATCTGAACCTGACCAGTCACATGGTTACAAACAGGAGGGATTTATGTTCATTACCAGCTGTTATTCAGTGGTCTTGGATAAGCCTTCTGTTGTGAGTTGGCCTGTGAATTAATTGTTATATATAACTACTAAAAGTCTTTCAGATTTAATAAAAAAAAGTAATTTGCAGATGTTAAAGGTACCATGGTTTTAATTCCTTTTAATTCATATTCCTGTTTTACTACAGAAGAAAGTCAATCAGTATAAATGTTATCTTAATGAATAAATTTACAGGGAAGCCAGAATTGTGAACATGAATATTGCAAAGGTAATATTCCAAGACTGTCTGATGGACTGATATGGGCAGGATGTGTGTTTTCATTTTGAAACAAATAAAATTAGAGTTTTCATATTATGGGTCCGTCCCTGTCTTGTTGAATTAGACAGAGAATGTTCTTGTATCATTGTAAATTTCATAACTAAGAGTTTAACTGGTTAATGGGGACATAATTTATTATGAGTATGTTGTCGTTTTTAAATGAGGATGGGTAGTGGTTCAAAAAACTTTGACAGAATTATCAGTCAGATCAATCTGATATTCATCATCTAAAGTTTAAAATATTCATCAGAAGATTTAGGAAGTCGGAGTAAAGCCTTAAGGTGTAACGGAGCGGGACAGAATCAGATGAAAATATTTATAATTTGAATGTACATTATTCAGTGTTGTGTTTTCACACATTTTTACTGTGCCTGGATTTTTAAAAAGAAATCTATCTGATTTCATGTATAAGGCCTGGGACTATAAGGACATAAAACAAACAAATGTTCTGGAAATACTACTTAAAATAAAGTACTTTAGATACAAAAACAGACTTAAAATAATAATCATTTATGAAAGGTGTGGTGTATTGATTGAGGTATTAATTTGTTGTTTTTATCTCTGGGTTCTGCTTCTACAGGCATGGCAGCTCAGATTTAGCCACCTCATAGGCTATGGGGCCAAGTACTACTCTTATTTGATGTCTCGAGCTGTGGCCTCCATGGTCTGGAAACAGTGTTTTTCTAGGGACCCCTTAAACAGGTACCTTTTTTATTCATGGGTTATTCACTGCATACATAATATCAATGACTCTGCTCTGTATTTGGGATTTGATTTAATCAACCACTTAACCAAAATACTATCATTAAACAAATCCAGAAAAATTCACCCTGTGTGTTTGGATTTGCCCTCATTACCTGTTAATGAGACTCTTGGTTTTCTTGTCTTGCCTTAATTTGTGGTTTAGTAAAGCTCGTTGTTTATTGAACAGTTTGGTCTATAATTCAGGTCAGGTCAGGGCCTGCTCGAGATGCTGGCCATGCTGGCTGTGTAAACTGTGCATGTGCCTGTTGTGTGTGTCAGGGAAACAGGAGAACGCTACCGGCGCGAGATGCTGGCTCATGGTGGAGGAAAAGAGCCCATGCTGATGATTGAAGGTAAGATATTTTTGTAAAGATGTTTATATAAACTAAAAAGCTATTTATAATCATGAAGCTTCTAAACAATGTTTTTAACATACATTTAGCACTCAGTAAGACAATAAGAACTTCTTTAAATGCGCCACTATAATTTTGGTTAAAATATTTTTTACATAATCAGCATGCTTTAGGCACAAAAGAAAGTGTTAGGATTTACACTTATACCACTATAAAGTCTTTACATTGCTTTGTACATCACAAGAGTTATGTTCTTAAATATTAGAATTGGTGTGACATCATGTCCAGCTTTTAGGAAGTGTCCTGGTCATAAAACAGGAGCTATGGCTTTAATTATATTCATAAGCCATGAGTTTTCACAGCGAGGGTGTGAATTAAACAAAACCTGTCTCAGCAAGTCGGATTCCCTTTGCTGCTATAGTCCATTATAAAGCTTTATGGACTTCAATGTTTTTCAGCACTTGTACCTGTAGTTTGTTTGCATCTGCGTGGGTGTGCATGTGCGGGTGTTTTTAATATTGCTAAAAGCTAAGCTTTTGACAGTTTCCTGATATGAGTCCTCTATACAATGTCATATAAAAAGACTTCAGTCTCCTCCTACTTTTTTTTGTAACAGTAGCTTAACTCAAGACAGTCACCCTAAATCCTTAGTGAGTCTCACGGCTGGCCCTGAACCAGTCCCTGCTGGCTTTAACATTGCTGAAAGGCCCGGGTCAGATTAGTTAGCTGATGGAACAGAAAGCAGTTGGCTGATGGCCATGCTGACTGAAGTTCAGTTCCTCAGCCAGCTGGACTAACAGCTTAGAGCTCATGGTGTATGTTCCAACAAAGGATTTTCCATTTTCACATATATAAAATTTCTTTTTTAATCAGATTTATTAGTCACGGCCTTAGCTTTAAGAATTCTTCATTAGCAGGGCACCGCTAGCTTTGTTCCCATTTCCAGCCACACCCTCATAAATCATCCAATCTGATCATAAATCACATAACTTCCTTATGTTCTAAGCTTGATTTGCATGCTCTAATTGTAAACTACATCACACCCACCTCTACTCAGCTCAGTCGTTTGACCCCAGCTTGCCTCTGAACTGTAATTATAGATGCAGTGATGAAGTAATTTGCCTTCAGGTGGAACATGATGTTATGGCTTACAGTTCTTGACATGTTTCAAAAGGCAAAACTTTAAGAGTAATCAGAAATCAGGGAACCACTGAGGGGAAGCAGTCATTATACCTGAACCATAGCTCACGATTTTAAGGTGGTACTAAGGGTATTGGGTTGTATTTCAGTCAAGTTTAGCTTTACGTTTTATCCAGGCGGTGCCGTTGGAATGTTGTACATTTGTACGTTTGAGTTTACTTTCGTAAATGTGACCACAGGTGTGTAGACAACTAGGCATTATAAATAACATTTTTTTTTTTCAAACATGAAAATTATTTCCAACATTTAGAAAATATTCCATTTTTAAGCCTTTTGATCTGAGACTAAACATGACCCAGCACAACCTGTTGTCAAAGATTGAAATTTTGTTAAATGGTGATACAGCTTAACTTTTCTGTTATCTCAAACCAACAGACCAACCAATAAAAACCAGATCCTGCCTGACTAAAAAATAAAATGAAGAGTCATTCATTAGTGCTCAAGATCTTTTTTTCAGGAGGTCCAAACTGGGGTTCATCCAGATGTAAACATAACTCTGAACCACTCCTTCACAGTTCAAGCTGGATGTGTGTCTGTGTTGTCTTGAAATATGCCTGTGCCAGAGGTCATTGCTCTCATGCCACATATTTTTTTTGGTCCTCAACGTGCTCTCTTTATTTATCCAGGCAGAATTCTGTTAATAACTATGTAGATGTTCTGTGTGCTAAACCTTAACTTCCTAATCTGAATGTGAGACAAATCTAAATTCAGGAGGTGAAACACTTTTTCTTCACAGCACTTCTTATAAACAGTGTTTGATCTGTAGAGCTTGTGCCAAGAACATATTTCCTAATGCATTACATCACTGCCAGCAGCTTGAACTGATGAAACAAAACATTAATTTGTGCATTGATTCAAGCTGCTAACATCAAAGCAGCATGGGGCAGTCAAAGGCTTGTGGGTAAGGAACCAGCCTTGTGACCTTAAGGTCCCTGGTTCAATTCCCAGTCCCAACAAGTACTATTGTTGAAGGGCCTTTAAGAATGGCACCCAACCCCAATTGCTCCCCAAGCGCCTTATACATGGCTGTCAACTTCTCCGGACATGTTTTCACTTCACTTAATGTGCGTAATTGTGTGTTTCACGGCACGAATGGGTTAAATGTGGAGGACACATTCCTCTATTTGCAGTAGGTAAATTGATCACTTCATCATCACGTCAAATGGATGTTTAACGCTTGCAGTTGGGCTTTGATGGATGGCCTTTGTTTAAATAGGGTGTTTTGGAACAACGGAGCAAAAGCAACATGAGTCCAAAACAGGATCTCCAACAAGCTCACACAGATGGGATAGTCTGATGTCCACCAGTTTGTAGATATGTTTTGTTTAATAATGTCACTTTGCCAGAACTCACTTAGAGATAATTTACATTTTTGAAGAACAAGAAAACATTCCCACATAATTGCAAAAAGGATGTTAGAATTGTAGATCAACCCTACAAGATGATTTAGTCTCTGAAATAGTACATCAGTCTTCCTTCATGGAAGACCAAAAAAAAAACCATTCTGTATCATCACCTCACAATTAAACATCTGCAATCCACAATGTTTATATAGAGTGTTTATCTGCAATGAGCAAAGGCGTGTCAGTCTAACAGTTTCAGAAGGAACACCCTACCAACTGTTAAGCAAATGGGTAATCCATTCATACTGCAGGCTGGTGCTACCACTAGTGGTCCAGAGATCATTTCATTATAAGTAATAAGAATGAAATCAATAATATACCAGTAAATTTCTGAAGTAAACGGCACAATATGTGAAAAACAATCTAAATATGAAAAGAGCTCTTACAGCTTTAAGGCATGTTAAATGATCATGGTAACCCTTTATAGTGGCAAAAGCACAATGTGACTTTATTTAACCTTCCCTGATTGTGGCAGCAGTGCAGTCATAGTCATGTTATATGCTGACTGACTATCCCTGATAGACCTTGAGATGTGGCAGGTCCTGCATAAGTGATACTGTACCATTTCATGGGCCAAAGTTGGTTGGATAGTGAAGGTTCCCATTTGCACTATGCTTTATTGTAAACGCACTCCCCAAGAGTCATCATTAAACTCTGAGCTATCAAGCTTTTGGCCAATCATCGTGATAACCATCTTTTTCTTCTAGTTTTAAATAAATAAATATTTAGTTAAATGTTCTGGACAAACTTTGTCTGAATATTTATCTTTAAAAAGGATTTATTTAACACTGGCATGTGTGCAGCACTGAATCCTGATTTTGATGGTTTTATAAGGTGCAACAGTGGCTGTCGTTTTAAACATTAAAATGGTAAATATAAAAACAAACTCCCTCTGTTTGAGTGGGACTAAAATAGATCTATCTTTAAATAAATGTTCAAATGTTGTTTGAATGAGTTTTTCTCTTTAGACTTGATGTCATGGATAGTCCTTTATTGTTGATGATCTGGTCAGAGCCCACTGTTATTGAGGAGGACAGGATACAGGACCATTCTTTTTGGATAACCAATTTTGGTGATGACTTTTGGGAAGGCCCAGTCTCAACAAAACCATGTACCAATATGTTGATAGTCATTCCTAAAGAGTTTTACTTTGCAAAAACTTAATCACAGTCAGGAACATCAAGATGAATTGGAATGTAACATTTCACTTGTTTTGCCTTCTAGTAATTACTCTGTGGTTGATTCATAAACCCACTGTCTCAATCTTAAAAACCCCATTAGGAGTAGTGCTGCTTTACGCATTCCTCTATTTCAAAACAAAAGTTTTTTCTGTCCTTGTACACATTGTTTGCGTGTGTGTGAGGGAGAGTGTCATTTGCTCCAGGGTAGGGTGTGACCTAAACCAAGCCCTGTCTTTGAACTGCTGCATGAGCTTATTAAGTGCCCACTCCATTATAAACTACTTCCACCGAAAGATTCAGTGGCTTTCACCCTTTCATCCTTACACTGCCTCTTTTTAACACTTAATCAATAAATTTTGGTATACTCTATACTATGCTGTACAGTCCTGTTGTCCACTGTAGTATTAACTTGCAGATGGGTAATTGTGAAACATAACCTTTTGGAGAAATATTTAAAAACATTTTTTTTTTTACTTGCTTACTGTTATACACAGATGTGCATGAACAGTCTGTGTCTGTGCATGCATGTTGAGATCTGTGTGTTTGAGCTGGTAGTGACCCATTCAGGAAAGAGGCGGTGGGGAGGAGGCCCTATTTACATTGGCAGCTCTACAAGGGGAAATGAGCTGACTTCAAAGCATGAGAACAGTGGAAATGTAAAAGGAGTGCACACACAGTTCAGGAGGCAGCAGGCCGGCGACTAGAAACTACAGGCTTCATGCTGCATTAAAGCACTGATCAGCAGGTGCGCACCCGTATGACTGAGGGACAAACACTGAGGCAGCAGTGGATGACGAGGATTGCGAAAGTTGTCTGTGTTGTTTCTTTGCTTTTATGCACTTTTCTGTCTGTGATGCGGTTTTGTAGATCATTTGTGTTCAATTAATTAAAGGTCTTTTAAATAATGCACTTCAGTACCTGTAGTTTCAGTGTGAATAGGTTTGAACATCTGAGCCCTGTACCCTCTATATACCTTATTGCTCCACCTTGTGAATGAAGACTAAGAAACAGTAGGTCATCTGTTGCTGGACAGTGTGTTAATCCTCCATCAGTGATGGAGCATGCTGCAGACGGGATGATGGTGACGGGACATGTTTAGTGGGTAGATGATTCTCAGTGCAGTAGACACTGCGGCCTGACTAATATTTTTGAACTAAACAGTACACATTTATTCTGTGCCTAAAACTTTCACCATTAAACTGAATGTACTATCAGTTAGTCTCAGGATAATTAGGAGAACATCCTCACATAAGGACCGAGGTATCAGCTAAAGACTTAGTGCTCTTTTTTGTTCTTTTTACAGGAATGCTGCTGAAAAAACCGTCTGCTGAGGATTTTGTTGATGCTTTAGTCTCTGACTTGGATCCTGATTTTGAGACCTTCATCATGGATTCTGAAGGATGAAGTTCTCAAAGTTTATTGGTGTCAGAATGAAGGAAGCGGTCAAATTTTTCTAAAATTCTACAAATAAGGGATCGTAAGGACAAAAAAAAGTCGGTTTTGAACGAACGATTTAATACGTCTGATTACAGCATTGTCTTAAACATTATGAACGTCTTTGTAGTTCTGGGATCAGATGTGTTGACACAGCGCCGCACAAAATGGAAATTTAGGTCTTCAGTCCGTCATGAACCTTAAACCAAACGTAAATCAGAATGTTATTTATATGTAAAAGTGTAAAGTGTAAATATGGAACATTTTGTAATTATTTGAATCACCTGCCTTCAGCAATCAAAAATAACCTTTGTTCTAATGGCTTCAGTTTTCTATTTTTTTTGGTAAAGAATCCTGTCTGCCTTCACTGAAAACCACTAAGACATGATCATAAACTACCTGCATGTTCTCCATTACAGCGTGTCTGGAATGTTGGCTGACTTCCTCCTGTCCTCATGATTATGAAGCTCACACGAAGTCATGCATTTTATTTGAAATGCTCCTGTTAGAATTGTCCTGGGGATTTCCATCAAAACCTCGGGACATCCTGAAAAGTAAGAGGCGCTCCGTGCTGTCAGTGAGCTTGGAAGTGTGTGGTTTAGAACTTTTATTGATGTGTAATTGTAAAGAACACGGTGCTATGTTACAAAGACCATGCAGTAAATATTATGAGCTGGAACAGAAAAGTGTAAGATCACAATGTTTACACCCTGTCTTCAAAACAAAGTTAAATATGTGACAGACGTTTTGTGGTGAAACCGTTTATCGCTGGTTTAAGCGAAAATGCATTTTTTTAAATTATGGTTACTGGCCACTTTATCAGATACACCTTCTTGTTTCTACACAAAATACACACTCTTTAGTCTGTAACTGTAAAACTACAAAGTTTATTTCCATAGAAATGGAACTGATAATTTACACGGTGAGAGTAGAAACAGACGTGAATCTAATAAAGTGATTAAAGATCATTAACAAAGCTCTCAGAAGCAGACATTTGTCATTTTGATCTGATTCAGCATGAACATTGTTCCATGTAAACAGGACAGCTTCTAAATGCTGCCTCAGATCAGATGGAGTTACTAAGATGCTCTGAACAGCCTGTCTATCGTACCTCGTAGCAGACACTTCTATAGGATGGGATGTCCATTTGTCTATCCCAATGTACAGTGGTACAACATTTCCACCAGCCTGGTCTGTTTGACAGGAGGAGCTCATCAGTTTATACTTCTAGCTCCAGATTCTAACCCTCCCATCAGTCCGGTCCAACAGAAATCTGCTTTCATTTTATCTGCCCATGTTAAGCTGTTTCTTTAGGAAAGTGATGGCATTTTAAGTTTCCAGATGTGAATTCACACTGAAACCAATTACTTTGCCCCTTCAAATTTCTCAGACATTCAGGATTAGTAATAATTAAACTAGTCTGATTAGTAAGAAACAAACACAGTTCATAAACAGGAGTTACTTTGTTGGACTGTATAGTAGAAAAAAAAGTCCTATTTTTATAGTAACCATATCTACAGGACCAAAAAATCACAAACCCTTCTCTAAACTAGTCTGTTTACCATAGTACATAGAACTTGGCTTATGACCATTAAAGTTCCAGAATGCATTTGAAACAGCAGTGTACATTCATAGATCGTCTCATGTCCACCTTTACTCAACTGTTCAGGTCACTAAATCTTTGTCCTGCTTGTGGAGATGCAGCTGTAGGTTCTCTGCTGAATCCTGTGATGTGGATATCCGGTATTCCTCAGTCTGTTTAACATTTATCTTTGCAGCACAAAATGATCTTTATGTATGGAGTCTGGCCTGATACAGGATAGATGGTAAAAGAGCAGCATGCTTCCAGGCTTTCACAGCGTGTGTGTGGCCTTTAATCTGAGCTGCCATCTTCCTCAGAGCGCAGTTCATGAGCATAAACCTGAAGCAGATTAGTCCTGATCATCCTAAAGAAAAAGAGAGAACAGAAAAACAGGATTACTTAAGATCCTTAAGGAACACAAACTTTACAGATTAACATGGAGGTTTCACTGGGTGAAGACTTTAAGCAGCATGACCCCATCTGTACGGCGTATGTACATTTTTGACTTTGACAGTTATTAATATTTCATAGTCATATTTTAATATCCAGGGTTTGCTAAGGCACAGGACCCCAGGGTGGCGGATGATTCTGCAGTGACACATGGTGGTGCAGGTGTGTTACTTTGTGTTGTGTGTCTGTAGTTTAGCCATTGGATCCACTCACTATACACTTTGTAACACGCATCCACCTTGTGGACGTAGAATCAGACAGAGTAGGTCATCTTTTGCTGAACAGTGTGTTTTCATTTTCTAATCCTCCATCAGTGATACAGGATGCTCTCTTTTTATTGGCTCCCTGTGATGGAGAGTATTGAATACAAGGTTCTCCTTATGTATTCATGGCCAAGCTCCCTCTAATCAAAAATGAACTGCTTGTACCACTGCTTGTATCTACGAGCCCTTCAATCTGTGCATCTCCACGGTTTTCTCCCAGCCTAAACAAACCATTGGTGATGGTGCCTTCTTTTCTTCAGCGCCACCTCATTGGAATGCTCTGCCAGTCCATCCAAGGAAGCCCCAGACAACTTGATTGTTTCAAGAAAGAATTAAATACTTAGCTTTTTAGGAGGACATATGGACAATAAATTAGCATATTTTTTTTTATTTTAAGATTTCACTATTAACTATTATTCACAATTTCATGTGTTGATCAAACACTATGAGCACTTCAAGATTTTTAACAAACGTGTGTTACAAAGCTAATTTATTAGCACACCTGCACCACCATGTCAGTGTGACTGCAGTACTGAGAATCATCCACCAACCGAATAATACTGCTCTGTCCATGGTCCTGATCATCAGGGAGAAGAGTAAAGAGGACTAAGAGCATGTAGAAAAACAAATGGAACTAAAAAATGTCCATCTGTATTAAATATATTAATTACAAATACAGTTAATATTCAGCAGTATCAATATTTTTAGATCTCGCAATCCGAGAATTATGAATATAAAAAGTTAAAGCACTAATTTGAATATTATTTATTATGCCGTTTAAATTAAAATGGTGTTTTTAAAAGACAAACGAACTTCAGCATGTTATGACCGCATGCTTACTTCATATGAGAACAGAACAAAGAGAAGCCACACAATAGAAAGCAGACAGATGTTAAACTTGCTAAAGGCCTTTTTATCTTCAAAGTAAAAAGCTGAACCATTTATTAATTTGACGTTCAACGTTTTAGCTCAGTTATTTGCTAAAGGTTCCAGGATCTATGCTGTATTGTGTCCGATGTGGCTGCGCACGCTGGCTTTATCCAGCACTTACCCTCTAAATATTGCTGAGACATGAGTGGAGTGTCTGACGCAGTATTCTGCAAAACCATGCAAAAGATGTGTTGTCCATCACTCTCCTCTTCCATGGTGGAAGGGCAGCTGCTTTTTGTAAAGTGTGAGCTGCAGAGCTGAGGACTTTGATCTATAGCATTCTCCATCAGAGGCCAGGCCTCAGAAACCTTCCCTGGGAGTGATTCTGAAACACGGTCCAAATTATTTTGACTGCTCCACGCTGACGGACTGACCAATCTAAGAAAAAGTACACAATAGAGTAATGTTCCAGAGAATGAAACAATATTAGTGGTTAGCACATTTGCCTCTCAGCGCCGGGAATCCCGATCTGGGTGGAGTTTCCATGTCCTCCCCGTGTCCGTGTGGGTTTCCTTCGTGTTCTCCGGTTTCCTCCCACAGTCCAAAAACATGGATTCCATGTAAATTGAATGCTCTAAATTGTGAATGAGCGTGTGCCCAGTGATGGACTGGCACCCTGTCCTCGGTGTATCTGCCCAGTGACCAAGATGTTTTCCTCTCTATGGGCACCCCACTGTGACCCTAGTAGAGGAATAAGTGGAAGATAATGGATGGATGGGTAGATGGATAGTTTCTTACAGAGTTCCTGTGTCTTTTTTTGCATCTGTACAGTGTAAAATTGGCTTAAGTAAAAAAAAAATAATAACTTTGAGCCCACCATCGATGGAACACAGCTCAAACCTGTGAACCACTTTCAGATATTGGAGAGTGTCATCTCTGCTGGAAATTAGTGCAGATTTTCCGTCGCACATGCAGCATCATAACTTTAACATGTTAACAAAAAACAAAGTTTGCAAAGTTGTAATCTTACCTCTCATTAAGGTTACACTGAGTATTGAATGGGCTGAGTCCCTGACCACAGGAGGTTTCAAAAGAGTGCGAGGGAATCTGGTGCATAGGATCTGCAAACCAACATCCATATTCCGTTATAGTCTCAGTTATCATAGTCATGTTTACTGTGAGTGTAAACCCACCTACTCCAGAGCCAGTAGACATATCACACTTGGTACTGAACATCTACTAAATTACCTAACTACTACTACTACTACTAAATACCAACATGGTGACTAAGAAACTGTACTGATTTTCATATAGAATTTTCATATAATAGAATATACATAAAAACCTAATTAGTAGCAAATTAGGATTTTAAAGCTGCATTATGTTCAGATTCATAGATTCAAAAAACATCAGAATGTGGTCCTCTTAATATATAGATAAACACAACTGACTGTTTTATTCTGTGTGTTTTAAATAGGTCCTTGGGTCCCTTAAATCATTCGTTAGGAAGTGATTTGTGCTTTGTACTCACCACAATCTGGAGCTCTGAAGTGCTGACAGTGGCAACAGGACCTCTGGGAAAGTTCCAGAACATGTCTGTGATCTAAACAAGCCAACTCTGAGCCGTTGAATGCTACTTCCTGAGATCTCAGTGAATCTGTGAGTTGTATTGGAGGCAGATTATCATCCAAAGCAGCTTTACAAAGTTCTAGCCCGAACCCCCAAAAACCAATCTAAAGTGACAGTGGCAAAAAAACACTGGGATTTGTTTTGTTGTTTTTTTTTAACATAAAAGGAACACTTATGAAGACCAGAGAAGCCAGACAGAGTTCGATTAAGAACAAAGTTATAAAAAAGGATCAGGAATGTAAAAGATGTTTATATCAGTTAACTGTAAAGTGATGTGATGGAGCCCTTACAGTGTGTTGTGCTAAAACAAGTGCATTAGACAATGCAGTGGAATATGTGTGCACATAATGGAATACTGAAGAACTCCCACAAACACACACACACTCCAAAATCTTGCAGAAAGATCCACAGGATATATTATAGGGACCGACTAAGAATGTGATGTCATTAAAGCTCCTGTAGCTTTAAAGTGATGGTGTCCCAATAATTTTGACCCGTGTGTGTGTCTGAGAGAGTGAATACTCTCTTATTAATATTGAATTCCAAAGTCCGATTCACTCATTCATCACCTCGGGGCTGTACTCTCATTCATTCATTCATTATCTTCTGTTTATTCCTTTATGAGGGTTGCGGGGGCCTTCCCCATGCCCAGCCAGGGGAGAACGTCTCGGGCGCTGGGCAAATACACCCAGGACAGGGTGCCAATCTATTGTTGGGTTCACACTCACACACACACACACACACACACACACCCACACACCATACAGGGCAATTTAGAGCA
>JAOUQT010305291.1:0-15569 GCA_025769995.1 Xyliphius kryptos | reverse complement strand
AATGCTGTTCTAGTGGCATGGTATACCCCTAACAAAAAATCCTTCAAATTTTGACCAATGAAGAGTGCATTATTTCTAAAAAAATCAAGTGTTCTTGAATTGTTCTCTAATTTTGATCTCCAGTGTATATATATACATATATATGTTACCAATAAAGTTACCAATGTGGGCCCTTGAGCAAGACCCATTGCTTATTGCACCAGGGGTGCTGTTCCTGTGTTCTGACCCCAGCCATCGAGTTGGGATACTTTTACGTCCCTTTGGATACAGCATCTGCTAAATGACCAGAAATGTAAAAGAAATTAAAATATTGTAATATTTACACATATGTACAGGGTGGGACATAAGTATGAATACATCCTGACACAATCAAAGTTGTTGCTGATATCACCTTACCATTTGTAACATATTAGTACATGGCAGGGAGAAAACATTTGAGGCCGAGTGATGCCCACGGTGGCCATCTGCAAAGTCGCCATTTTGGGAAGGGAGTCATGTGAGACAAACACATAGAATTGCACAAAAAACAAGGGTAGGCTTAATTATACATATTTTTATTCATTATGGTTACTGACATGCTTGTGACATAGAGCAAAAGCAGTGTTTAAAGGATGAGCTCAAAGTGCTGCCCCTTGTGTTGAATTGTCAACACGATTCTCTTCTCCCACTCGACACACAGAGAGCAATACCACAGAAAAAATGCTACCACAGGCCTCCTGTATCCGTTGTATCAGATGCCCCACATCCTTTACGGAGTACACCATAGCCTTCAAATGACTCCATAGACAGAAGTCCAACAGACTGAGAATATTCAACACAAGGGGCAGCACTTTGAACACAGCCTTTAGTGGGTTACTGTTGTTGCTCCAGGTCACAAACATGTCAATAACTCAATAATGAATAAAAATCCATTAAACATGAGCACACCATTATTTTTTTGTGCAATTCTCAATGTGTTTGATGTGTCACATGACCCCCTTCCCAGTAAAGTTGAATCCAAAATGGCGGCTTTGCAGATGGCCGCCATGGGCGTCACCCGGCCTCTGATGTATTAATATGCCACAAACGGTAAGGTGAAATCAGCAACCACTTCAATTTTATCAGGGGGTATCCAAATTTAAGGCAAATTTAGGGGGGATTATTTTGGGTGCTGGGTAGATACAACATGGATATGGTGCCAGACACACTACCCATCCATCCATCCATTATCTATTTCTACATTAGGGTCGTGGTGGGGATCCCCATGCCTGTCCGGGGGAAAACATCTCGGGCACTGGGCAGATACACCCTGGACAGGGCGCCAATCCATTTCTGGGCACACACACACACACACACACACACACACACTATATTGGGCAATTTTGAGCATTCAAGTTACGTAGAATCCATGTTTTTGGACTGCGGGAGGAAACCAGAGAACCTGAAGAAAACCCACACGGACACGGGGAGGACATGGAAACTTCACCCAGATCAGGATTCAAACCAGGAATCCCCAGCGCGGAGAGGAGAACGTGCTAACCACTAAGCCACCGTGCCACCTCACAGACACTATGTAAGCACAATTTAGAGCAGCCAGTTCACTGTGATTGCATGTTTTGGGGCTGTGGGAGGAAACCAGAGAACCTGAAGAAAAACCACACGGACACGGGGAGGACATGGAAACTTCACCCAGATCAGGATTTGAACCAGGAATCCCCAGTGCTGAGAGGAGAACGTGCTAACCACTAAGCCACCGTGCCACACCCGATACACTACATAGGCACAATTCAAGGCAAGCCAATTCAATGTTATTCCATGTTTTGGGACTGTGGGGGGAAACCAAAGACCCCGGAGAAAATCCCATGGACAAGGGGCCAACATGGCAAGTCCACACAGATCGGAAATCGAACCTGGATCACCAGCACTGAGAGGCGGACATGCTATATACTGTATATGTGTGTCATTTGCACGATTCCTTCCTTGGTTTCAGACGGTGGACCGTAAAGCCCATGCACTATAATAACATTAATCTTATAGCTACAACTTTAAGGTGAGAGTTAAACTGAACTCCATCAGAACGATTTGACTTTAATAATTTATAATTAATGTACAAAATACCACTATTATTTGCAGCCTGGCTCCTAACGGGGGCTGCTCGGGGGAAATAAACTAATCAATTTCTGGGGTTTAATAAGGCATCTGAGACAGATGGAAAACCCAGTGCAGCACACACTTTGTGACTCACACCCACCAGGGATTGCTGTTTTTACTGTTACATTCACATGATGCATTATTAATCAACAGCAAAGGGTCCCAGGATAAACAGCAAATGGTTTTCCTTTCTTCTTTCTCAATAATCCACATCTTCCCCACGCTCGAATCATATTAAAACAGTGCCATGTCAAATGAAATGCACGCCACGCAGCCTATTTGTTTAATTAAATGTCCTTATCCTCATATAATGTTTTGATTTACAATGTAGATTATGCATTTAATAAGAAATGCTCGATTTAAAAATCACATGAGAATACAGCAGGACATAAAATGAAGGTATAATTATACTGTCAGAGCATCTTTTCTTTGATGATGGAAGGTTTGGGATTCTTTAACGACTTTATTACATATTCTTTGGAGTGAGTGATGGAGGTGTGCAATCGTAAGCGGACCAACTCCCGGTTTGAACAACGTAAAGGTTTTCTTTTACTTTGACTCAACATGTAAAGTGATTCTGGCCCTTTCTGCCCCGTGTTTAATCAGAACAAATGCTTTCACATGGCGTAATGACAACTGTCGAATACAGAGGGCCAAGACTGTGTCTGACTGATTCAACAAGCATGATGGAGCTCTGGGACGGCAGCCAACAAACTCCGTCTCTGAATCTCATTAGAACTTGTGTGACAGTTCAGAATATCCAGCAACATATAGGAACCGTCACTCAATCGGTCAAGCAAGGTGGGGTTATTATAGCCGTGCTCTCGGTTACCAACACCAACATGCTTTCACATGGCTGTAATCCAGCCATCCATTATCTTCTACTTAATACTATACTAGGGTCATGTGGAGGTTCCTCACATCCATCCAGGGGAGAACGTTTCAGTCGATGGGCAGATACACCCAGGACAGGGTGCCAATCTATCGCAGGGCACACACTCACATGCTATTTAGAGCAGCCAATTTATCTTGAGTAAGTGTGTGCACAGAAATAGATTGGCGCCCTGTCCCTACTGCACTATTTAAAATCTGAACTGATTGGACCTCAACTTAAACGTGCATAAGGTCGGCTTACAATGATAACAACCCTATGTTTTAAAACTAGAGGTCTGAAGCTTGTTGGTTTTGGTCTGACAGTGAACATACTTTTAAGTAAACCGTTCCATCTCCTGTTTTGACCATTAGAGTAATAACTTCTAGTTTATTATAATAGCACTTATTTACAATAGTCCATTGTCTTGAAGCAGTTTAACGGCGTCCTAAACCTGAACTCCGAAACATTATGTTACTGTTGGAAAGAAGACTTGAGGACCAAGGCACAGTGAGGGCTCATCCTCCTTGAGTGAGCCATGATGCACCCAAGATGCTGAGAGTATACTTTAAGGCATTGCATGGTAGTGGGTTGCATGTTTTCCTTTTTGCTTTCGTTTATCGCAGAGCTGAAATATTTTTACGGCAATAATGCATTTTCACCGTCTACCTCTACCTGGTACAATATGATCTATGCTTGTGAGACCAGCTCTTCACGTGTGAATGCTGCAAACTTGATAAGAAATGATAAATGGAACAATTCAGGGCAAATTTGCGGCGCGTCGTGCATGAGTATATATTTCTGAGCCTTATTGTATTACTGGAAAATAAATCAGAACACTTGAAGTGTGGACTGATTACTGAATAGTTTTGGTATTGACACAGATGACTCTAATATGTTTGTTGCACCGCTGTGCCCCGCCAGCGGGTGTTTCCCATCTTTCTGAGCGTTAGCGTGGGTGTAACATGCACTTGGGTCATGGATTAAAGGGGAAAAAAAAAAAAAAAAAAAAAAAAAAAAAAAAAACAGGCAGGATCACATTATCCTGCATCTCTGTCGACACAGTACCAGGCTCCGTCCTCTGAGAAATCGCCTTTGGTTTCCATAGCAACGCAGGGGGCGAGCGGAGTGGGAGATGGAGTTAAGGAAAGAAGCTGAACAAAATGGAAGAGATGTGGAACGAGATAGGGGGATTGAGAGGGCGAGGAAAACGGAAAGAAGGAAAGAAAAAAAAACAAGAAATAGATTTGGAGTGAGAGGGAATCACCATGTCAATCAGAATGCATAGCACTGTCCTTAAATAACGCCGCTCTACTGGAGTAATGTGCAACAACACCGGACGGCCATAGAATGTATTAATCCTTAATGCGAAATAAAATCTATTAAACTTTAATAACATTAGACACGGCATTGTGGGGGATTCAGGGCGAGTCAGAGCCGGACTGCTGGAGATTAGGATACGGGGCGTGGATGGAATGGGGTTGTTCTCACTCAGGTCTTGGGTCTGGCTTACATGTCAATGCAGGTGAAATGTAGCTTGTGCGTGCGTGTCAGGTGGTTGTATACTTAAGTGAATGTGTCAAGTTTGATTCTTTCTGCAGGGGTTTAGGATTAGCTTCCAGTGCAAACATTTCAACACTACTGTATTTTTAGGCAGATGCTTACAAGTACCATGGTAACACGATTAGAGGCATTTTCTGATTTAGCAAGCTCAACAAAGTGCTATTCCATAACTTTCATTGCAATCCAAATCAGAAATATGTAACAGAGATATAGAACAGGGTATACGCACATACACACATCACAGATCTTCAAATAAACCCAATAAACACACGTCCTAGGTTTGACCCTTACAAAATTCCCTTTAAATGTACCAAGACGGGAAAACATCCATCCATCCATTTATCCATCTTCAGCCTAATCTTACACAAGGGTCTTATAGGAGAACGTTTTATGCGCTGGGCAGATACACCCAGAACAGCGCGCCAATCCATCGCTGGGTACACACTCACTCATACAGCATATAGTGAAAATTTAAAGCAGCTAACTGACCTTAAATCCATGTTTTTTTTCAGCTGCAGAAGGAAACTCACGCAGACGTAGGAAAAGCATGGACTCAAACCGGATTGGGATTCGAACCTGGATTCCCAGCGCTGACAGGCGAACGTGCTAACCACTACACCACCACACAGATCGATTACAGAACAAGACTTTTTATTTAATATTTTTTGATCCACCACTTTCATTTTGTCTGTGTAATTATAACTGTTCTGCACACACATAAACAAAATAGGTGTTCCACAAGGGTCAGCATTGGGACATCTGCTATTTTGTTTACTGAATGCAAGGTGTGATATTTGCAAGTATAAATAAGGTTTCTAATCAATGCAACTGAGACCTAAATGGATATTTCATTCAGACCAAAGTTTATAGCATTAGTAAAATGTGGGAAAGACATTAAAGAGCAGATGGCTCCTAAGTTGGGAGAGGTAGCATAGTGGTTAGGGCATTGGACTATCAATCTGAAGGTTGTGGGTTTAAATTCCAGGTCCACTGAAGTTACCCTTGTGGGTCCTTGAGCAAGACCCTTAACTCTCATTGCTTCAGGGTGCTGTACCAACTCTGTGTTCTGACCTGATTTTTTTGTTGTTGTTTTTTTTAATAAAGTCAGATAAAGCTTTAAAGTTAGAACACTATACAGTAAAGCTGAGCTAATTTTCCAAAGGCCAGCAACTGCACTCGTAACAAGAACCTTATGTGAACTGTGCAAAGGGCATGCACTTATTTTCTTGATTATTCGCGGGTGTGTTTTGGGCGTAACTTGCAAAGAACCAATCAGCATGTAACTTGCCGTTTCCTTTAAAATCCAGGTGCACTCTGACTTTGGTGAATTGCTATTTCAACAGTGCTGCTACAAAATAATGTGTAACATTGGACAATTATTTTTTTTTACTAAATGCTAGATATCAGTTTTTTTTGTAACTTAAAAATATAAACACAACAAATAATATTATGAATCTAGTTATTGCTTGAATAATTATCGGCGCGGTGGCCCACTGCCCCCAGCATGTGCGCTCACTTCACCTGTGTGTGTTTCACTGGATTCAACCCATGGATTAAATGTAGAGGACAAATTCCTCTGTGTGTAAGCAATGTAAGCAAATGGATCACTTAAAAAAAACTAAAAGCACATTCCTGAGTCAGGATCTCAACAGTTCATTAGAAATCATTGTAAGTCTGGCTCATTAAAATTCTATTCTTCAGGCAACTTAGATTCTCCTCTAATTAAACATGAAAGTTCACCAGGGGGAATCATACATGCAAAGCCTTGAAAAGAGTCATATCAACCCCAGAAGATGAGTCAGGGAGGTGACCAGTGTGCTGTGGACGGTCACTGAAATTTCATTAAAGTTACCAGTTAATTAAACCAATTTCATTTTCTTATCTGTCAGAACAGAATACAGGACCGTTTCTCTTTGAGATGGTTAGTATTATTTCATGACATTTCCAAAATGTAGGTCTATTGCACTTTGGCATGTGCATCAGCTAAATGATTTTAAAAATACACTGCTGAAAAACGGGAACACTTCAACAACACAATATCAGTCCAAGTCAAGCACAATTGTGTGAAATCAAGCTGTCCAGTTAGGAAGCAACACTGATTGTCAATCTTCACTCGCTGTTGTGCAAATGGAACAGACAACAGGTACAAATGAGAGGCAAAGCGTTCTAAACTGTTTGATCCCACAGCGTGGCCCACATTTACCATACAAAACTCCTTTCTTCCCAAGTTCATCACACCATCCACGTCTCACGCCCAAAAAAACCCAACCCAACAGAAGTAATAATGGCTACCACAACCCTATAAAGCATCACATTACATTAGGTTATTTATCCAAAGAGCCTTACAAGTATCACAACTTGGTTGGGGGTCAGAACAGTGTTGGTCATACAACCCCTTCGGAGCAATAATGAGGGTTCAGGGTCTTGCTCAAAGACCCACACTGGTAACTTCAGTGGACCTAGGATCTGAGATGTGACCCCACAACCTTCAAATTGATAGCCCAACACCGTACCCACTGAGCTACCACATTAAGGTTGAAGCATTCAAGATGATAAGATGAGAAGAAATTACCACAAAATAATAACAAATAAATATTTTCTTCTGTGTAAATGAAAAGCAATAAATTGAATTTCTTTATTTTCAGCCACTTCCCTCAGAACTTTCTTGCAGTAGACATTGAACGGGGTAACAGTGGTAACAGGGTCTCAGGAGTGTGTTTTCTTTCCTCCTGTAAATTGTTGTTAAGCTTCATAATGAAAAACAGTGTTTTCGTGCTATAATGTAAATAAATTCATTTAACACACGGAATAATTCACTGATAAATAAGCATAGTTTTGGGCACTGCATAATAATTAATCATGAATATTCACAAATATTTATTAAAGGTGTAATTTTCACATGTTAGCCTTTCATGTTATACTCTCGGGCGAAACGCTGAGCATCTGAACCATACGGAGCAAATCCAGCGGCTGCGAGTTTCAACCGAGCGCCTAACCAACCGAATCACAGTCAGGTTTTATAAAGCTTATTGCAAACACCGGGGTTTAAAGTTTAGCTTTCCCCTGGCACCTCCTCATCCTTAATGAGCCTAAGCAGGTCCCCCACATCTGGCTCCAGCTTGCCGGCTTTATAGACTTTCTCGTTTTGAGGTTCCCAACGGCCACGTTAGGCATCATCAGTCTAGAAGTGTGTCGGCTCGACTCCAGTGGATCGTCTCCTTTTCTCCCACGGAGCGTCCGCCGCGGCCCGCTTTGCTGGCACTGAGCTCTGTGTTGATTTGCTTATCTAAGCAGCAATTTGTTAGCATGTGCTCATGGCCAAGGCCTTGCGAAAGTCACATTGCAAATTAGATCCACCCCCACCGACCGTGTTTTCCACTCCATCTCAAGAGCGGCAAATCACATTAGCCGTTTCATTACCCCTATAGCCACACAGCAAGTGAAGACTAGGTGTCGGCAGTCGAAGCTGTCACTATGCTTGTAGCTCTGTCAGAACGCGTCAAGTCATTGTCTTTTAAGATTTTTCTTATTTTATGGACAATACACAATAAACACAGAACTTGCACTTCAAACCTTTTTAGACAAATTAGTCTTATTGCATCATAAGCCATTTAAAAATACACAAGTTTAATTCTGCAATAGCAACAAGTCTGAGAAGAAATACTACAACTGCTGTACTTAACGTTTATTGGTCACAATTTTGGCCGTCTTAAGCGAGCCGTCAAGCGCAACTGACTACCGTGACGCAAAAAGTGCAAAAGATATTTACTAATTTGCTAATAAACCAATCAGTGTGTCAGGTGCCATTCCCGTTATTAACCAGGTGGCGCTCTGACTCTGGCGGATTGCTACTTCAGCGGTGCAGCCACCTGGACTTAACGCGCTGCTCCATGAGGGTCTCTATTTTAGTGTAAATGGAGAACACACAGTATAGTGTAGACTATGTATCTGCATTCTCTGTACAAATCTAGTGATCTTTAATAGCGTTCAGTTCTATACAGCGTTCATTGTCGTTGGACACGCCACTGCGTTGATGATTCACCCCCAAGATAGTGACGACCGCCTGACTGTTGACAGTCTAGGTTGTCTTTAGTCAGTTGTGAACCTGTGTTGTCCATCACCAAGCTAGCAATACACTTGAAATGTACCTGAACACACATTATTTTAAGATGGCCACGCCCATCAAGGTAGATGTATTCACAAGCAGCGTTGCTATTTAAATGACCTGGGCAGAAGTCAGGAAAATGACCTCTGGCAGGGTGTAAGATAGCCATAATTATCAGGACGCACCTTACGCATGGTGTTAGATAGTGGCTATTCAGCGGTCATTTATACAACAGGTACTTAAGGATTGAGTAGCTTACCTGATCTTCCATCCCGCTGAAAGTCCACGTGGTACCACTCGCCATCATTCACCTTTTTGTTGACTGCCTGGGTTTTGGTCGTGCCAGACCCCATGTCTAGCAACAAGTATAAATGGCCATCCAGCATCTCAATCGCAAAGAAGTCCACCTTGAGTGTCAGAGGGCTCTTTGCCTCCTTCGTCTGCTGCCTCGGCCTCCCATGGCTGAACAGGAGAAGGCCGTTGGGTTCGGTGGTGCGGAAGTCGAAAGAGACGGAGCCGGTCTTCTTTGCATTCCATTTTTGTAGCGAGATGAAGGATTCTGGTGTTTCAAAGGTGATTGGGTCCAGTGTGGCCACGTTTTCACATTTAAAGGCCACCACACCATGGACTTTCATCTTCGGATCTCCCTGCAGAGCCAGCTTGGACAGCTCCAGTCGCACATCATTGTTTTTGTACACCACCTTAAATCCAAACGGCAAAGAAGAAGAAAATTAGCAAAGACTTGTAATATTAGATCACAACACGTTGTATACATACACACATATTATGACAAGTATGACAACATCAGCTCTCATTGTTTTTCTACTTTCCATATAGATGGATGTTGTAGTTTTATATTTACATTTTGTAGTCCATACGTGTTTCTACATAGTTTGTTAGTCTCGCTGCTGTGTCTGATGTACCACACACCACCACCATGTCAGTATTATAAAGTGGGTTTACAAAATATTTAGAGAAACAGATGGACTGCAGAATGTAACGGTACAACTCCAAAATCAATCTTTATTATCTCTAAAAATGACAGTGGGTTTAGAACTGAGGAGGTGTACCTAATAAAATGGCCAATGAGTGTAAGAAATGAATTTCAAAACTATAGAGCTAACAACTTTTCCAGAGGAAAGAATTTCTCAGCAATGAGATCAAATTTTAAAAAAGCTTCAACTAGTCTCCTGTTGCTCAAATATGTCTCAGGAGATAAAGACCTTAGTCTCAGACGTGTCTCTACTTGAGTTTTAGTAGATATCTTAATAAAGATTTACATTAGACTCAGATTTACCAATTTACTGTATCAATGACGGGTGTCTCAATATTAACTCAACCATCTCTCATCCAAAGACTAGGAGGTGTCCGGTCCTGAAACTGAGAGTTACTTCTTGGTTGCTGAACATTTAACATGGGAGCATTGAAATTAGAATTGAAAGCTTAAAGCCACTGAAGATACCAATGTTGGCCCCTTGTCCAAGGCCTCTAATTCTCATGGCTCAAGGGAGGGCTGTATACATATAAATTATTTTACATTTGGTCATTTAGCAAACGTTTAAATCCAAAGAGACTTACAAGTATTCCAATGTCAGAGGACAGGATTGATACAGCATCTCTGAAACAATGACGTCGATGGAACTTCAGTGAATCTGGGATTTTAACCTACAACCTTTGACTGACCAACACCCTAACCACTGAGCTACCACCCCCTGCATCATGGCTGACCCTGTACTCTGACCCCAACCACTTGTAATATGAACTCACATTTTTCTGCAAGGTTATGTCTCATATTTGTCTCCTACATCTTCTGAGCAATTTAAAAAAAAATCCTAAGTGACAAAGTTGATCTTTTAATGAGACAAAAGTGTGAAAATCACAAATGCTTCTCATGAAAATAAAGTTTTTTTGGGGATTATCTTTCTTCGGGTGACCTCATTTTTTGTATGACCTACTCTAAGATGTCTATTGTAAAAGTTCAGCAGCAGATGGCACTAATAGGAATAACCAAAGCTAAAATATCCATGTAATACGCTTCAGCTTAAAGAGCCCACAACAAAATGGCAACAGCTTGAATTGTAACAGAGCCTTAAATACAATTCATTGAATTATAATTATTATGAAATATATGAAAAATAATTTTCACTTGCTTGTGGTAAAAATCAGGTTTGCATGTTTCTACTAAAAACCAGAGATTAAAAACTTCCACCTGCACCCCCGAGGTCTTAAAAATACAGGGTAAAAGTTACCCATGTTTATTAATACACAAGTAAATAGAATGAGAATGACCTTCATGAAGTCAGGCATGTCTTACTGTCTGACAAGTGCGTCGGCTAAATAGGTGTGTATGAGTGTAAATGTGTGTAACACAAGCCAAGACAAAATAAGAACACACAGCTGAATGCACGGCAGGTGTATACGACCCAGATCTCTCCTGAGGGATGAGACTGAAATACAAGATGATGCCAAGGAGAAAAGAAGACTACATTTTAGCAGCTCACCCACTCAGTTTCTACGAAAACACATCTCTAAAACATTCAGGTTGTTGAAAAAGAGCAATCGTCTACGCAACTAGCCATTTCATTTGATTTTACTACCATGAAACTCAGTCTTTAAAAATTTAAATTAAATTTAAAAAAATAATAGGCATAATCGTAGAAAATAATGCATTTAATTATTAACAATAGTGACTTACAATCAGTTATATACATTTCTTTGTTAGGTGAGGTTAATTGGGTCTATTACATGGATTTAAAATCAATTTTAAATTAGAACAGTGTATGACGCCATTCCCTTAAAGAACCAGGTGGCGCTCAGACATTAGCAGCTTGCTATTTTAGAGGTGCAGCTACGTGGACTCAATGCGTTGGGCCAAGAGGTTCTCTATGTAACTATAGCGCAGACTATGTATCTGCATTCACTGTACAAATGCAAGTGTTTCGTGGTGTCGTCTTGAGGAGTCCCTGTCTCCTTGTCTATGGCACTGCGATAATGGAAGGGAACCTGGACTTCTGTTGGATTGGCGGTGTTGTAGTCCTGGAGGATGGACTCCGTGGACTCAGTTTATATATTTTTTACTAGTATTAAATATGGACACATATGAATAATATGTACTGATCTATATGCAATCTGTACACAGCTGTCCTACACTGATGCTGCCCGCCCGCTCAAAGAAGAATAGTCCCCCACTTTGTCCTAAGCCTTAACATCATAAGTTTTTCCATGCCCCTGTTGCTTGGTTTGCTCTTTGGACGTTTAGGCTTTTAACTCTGTACAGCTGCTTTGTGACAACGCACTGTTGTAAAAAGCGGTATAAATAATTAATTGCTTTGAACTTGAACCTGTTGGACACGCCCCTGTGGTAATGATTCACCGTCGAGATGGCGATGAACGTCTCACTATAGATGTGACTAGATAGTTTTTTAGTTGCTACCGCCAACATAGCAATGCAACAGAAATATACCTGAATACACGTTATTTTAAGATGGCCACGCCCATCGAGGTAGATATATTCACGAGCAGCATTTCTATTTAAACGAGGTGAAAATAGATGGCTGGAGGGGGGCAAGATAACATTGAACATCATGATGCTCCTTGTGCAGGGTGTAAGATAGGACCCTTTATGTTACACAGATTTCATCAGTGAAGTAAAATACAAAGCAGGAATATCTTGGAAATAATAAAAAAAATAAAAATCTATAAATTTGATTCGAAGCTGTAAAGTGCAGCTGGTCTGCATCGACTTCATCACAATGATAAGTTTAACAGATAACAAGGTCAGGAATAGTTCAGCTTCCAGTGTATTTATACTTGCATCAGAAATAGCAGGGGTTTAAATTTAAACTCCAAGCACATTGTACACTTCTAGAAGTGGATGCAAGTGTGATTTCTAACTAGAACATTATTATTAGTGGCTTCCAAGTTTCAACACTGCTGCCTGGCCGGTGCCGTACCAGTTATTATTGGCTGCATGACGAATCCCCGTACATCCCCTCCAGGTACAGGCTGAGTTGTGATCACAAAGCCTTTAAAATATCTTCGCTCTTTTTTCCTAAACAACATGCGACTTGTGGTGTTCTCATTGGTAAGTCGCAACATGATAAAGTGCAACAGTTTTCTGACATTTTCAGATCTGAAATGCTCTATATGTTCCGAAGGTACAATAGTAACAATCCTGCCCCCGGCTCTGTAAGGAGGACTCCAAAAAAAAAAGATGGCAAGAAACATTCAGTTGTTGGAGGCTTGAACTACATGCATGTTGATTATGAAGGATTGAATCCATGCATGTCGATCCCAAGTCAATGGAGGAAATGCCACTGAGGGGGCGAAGTGTTTTGGGCTGTTGAAATAGAAAACTGTAGGGTTCAGCTAAAAACGGAAAGCTTTACAGTCATTACCTTTAACACGGAGAACGGAGAAGTTCACTAAGTGCACTGCAGCATTATGATGTGAAGGCTTTGACAACGTGCATTTAATCTGAAATGACATCGACTGACACAATAAATCTATCCATGTAAAATGTCATCAGGTCAACACTGTCCTGTCTTATTTCATCAGGACCGAGACAAGCCGACTCTTTTGAGACGGTCTGTAAAACGTGTCCTGGAAAACCGAATGCAGAACCGATTAAATGTTTATTGTACATATACTATTAAATATATAATTATATGCTATTCATTAGAGCTATTACTATTCTACTCAATAAAGCATGTGATTCCCCTGGGGGTAAATAAAGTATTCTGATTCCTATCCCAGCAGTGTCACTGAGTGTTTAAATGAAACCACAGAAGCACTGCTGCACTAAAAACCCCCTCAGCGCATCAGCGTCACTGCAGAACTGACCATAAACAATCCACCACCCAAAGGATACCTGTTCTGTGATGCTCCCGACGATAGAGACCAGAGAACCAACAGGGGGCGAACAAGAACAAAGATGGACTACAGTCTGTAAATGTGGAACTACAAAGTCCTTCTATATGCCAAGAGGAGGACATAGACAGGAGCAAGAAAAGGGTGTGTCCAAACTTGTGACTGGTGCTGTATAATGTGTTTGTGTGTGTATGTGGGGGGGGCGGTTACTTGTAAGGAAGTCACTATATTTTATTTAGCTGATGTAATCGAGATGGAGTTTATTTTCCTTTGAAACAAAGAACAGTGTCTTCTCGAATGTTGCACCAGGTGAAATATTTCATCATGTATTTTATTGTGCTGTGGTAATCAGAGGATGCCTTATGGGAAAAAAACAAATGCTGATTTGATAAGAGACTCCAGGCATCACTACAGAAGGAATTTTATCTAGACTTAAAAAAAGACATGGCTACACCAGTGCAATTCTTTAGTTACAGCGCCTGAGCGCACAGCAGATCCTGCCAATAAAACGCAATCAATACAGGGAGGGGAGACAAAGGGCACCTTTTAGAGGCCGGTAAGATTGGAGATTGGACAATGCTTCAGGCCATGTGTTTCCAACTGGCTGGGAGAGACTCACGTCGAGCTCATTTGTCACCAACCTGGAGAACTGACAACTAAGCTATTACCACAACAACGTTTCATCATCAAAACAGAAGAGCCAGGAGTCAGCGAGGAGATCCCAAGACTCACGAGCGTGACCATGGGGTTGTGTGATCAATCAGAGGCCAAGCGCGTCAAGAATCCATGCAGGCTTACAAGCCATCAGGATCAAATTCCATGCTGGCAGTGACACAAAACTTAAGAGGGCTTGAATGTGGAAAGACAAGCAAGGGACATCGTGCCAGCCACTTAATGCCCATTAGCACACAACCAAAGCATTCCATCAAGACTGGAATGAGAAGCCTGATGACAACAGAACAATGAAATAATGTTATGCTTATATTCTGAGGTCGAAAGACAAGGCCATTTGCAAATCTTACATTGTGTATGAAAACAAAACACTGTTCACCCGCAAACTTTTATACAAAATGTAAAATATAGTATGTATAAGTATATTTAGGGAGTTTAAAATCAAAATGCCACAATCTAAGACCCCTTTTGAGCAATTTTTGAGGTAGAAAATGCACATTTTACATAATTTGGGGTGTGTCGTGAGTCTTTGCTGTCGTAACGATGACCAAATTACACCCAACATCTGGATTATCGAAATGAAAACGGTCATGTGGTATAATAACAGCGCTGCATTGTGGTTCATAACCTAACCTAGCATCATGTTCCAACATCTATATGAGATCACTAGAGGGAGGTTTTATTCCCAAAAAGTCATATATAAATACAGTGTATAGGTTTGTACACGCCTACGTTCACATCGTTCATATAATCAGTTACACTTCCTGTAAAGATGGACTTTGTAGTTTTACAATTCCAAACTGTAGTCCATCTGTTTGTAGAATACAGTACATACTGTGTACGTCCCCCAATGGTCAGGACCCCAATATTACCGTCACAAAGCAGGTATTATTTGGTGGGTACATTATTCCTATCCGAGCAGTTACATTGATGTGTTTAAATGAAACTACAGCAGCCATCATTAGTGTCACTGCAGCACTGACAAATGATACCTGTTCCGTGATGATCCTGACCAACAGAGAACAGAGGACCAACAGGGGGTGAACAAAAACAAGAACATGGATGGACTACAGTAAAACTTTAAAGTTTATCTACAGGGGTTTGGACAATGAAACTAAAACCCCGTCATGTTAGTGTGGGAGGGTTCATAGGTAAATTGGAGCAGCCTGGTGGCCAATCTTTATTATTGCACATTGCAGCGGTCAGAGCAGAGTGTGAAGGTTCAGATAGCAGAGTAAGGGCACAGTTTTACTCCAAATATCACAATGCACACAACATTCTGAGTGCAGAGTTCAAAAGATTGCTTTGATGAACATGAAAGTGAAGTTGAACATCTCCCATGACCTGCACACTCACCAG
>JAOUQT010305274.1:0-15570 GCA_025769995.1 Xyliphius kryptos | reverse complement strand
AACGATTTGGTCAGAGATTTGGGTCTGTCAAAAGCAAAAGCCGAGTTGCTGGGTTCCAGGCTGCAGGGATGGTGTCTGCTGCATTTCTATGTTTAAAAGCCTACATCATGATACCACCAAATTTTTTGCACAAGTCGACAGTCTCTGTTTCTGTTGTAACATAAATGGATTGTTTTCGGCCTTGGGTTGTGCTCACAATCCGGAAGAGTGGCATCTCTTCATTGATTTGTCAATGCTAAGCCTGAAGCTGTTCTGCTACACAATGGCAACGTTTATCCATCAGTACCTGTTGGCTACGCAGCACACATTAAGAAAACGTATGAGAATATGAAACTGTTGCTCAACCACATCCAGTATAGCAGGTAAAATTGGAATATCTGTGGAGATCTGAAAGTCGTTGCTCTGTTACAGGGACTGCAGCTCGGCTATACCAAGTACTGATATTTTATCTGTGAATGGGACAGCCGTGCCAAAGAATCACATTATTGTCGACAGAGCTGGCCACTCCGCAAAAAGTTAGTTCCTGGACAGAAAAAGGTTGCACTTATCGAGCCGGCAAAGATATTTTTGCCCCCTCTACACATAAAACTTGGACTCATGAAGAATTTTGTAAAAGCACTAAACAAGAAAGGTGAAGGTTTTTGCAATTTAAGACAGATGTTTCCAAGAATAAGTGACGCGAAGATCAAAGAAAGCATTCTTGTTGGTCTCCAGATCAGAAATGTTATGAGTGACCAGCGGTTTGAAAGCTGTTTTTTGGCCAGTAAAACATTTCCTGGAAAGCCTTCAATGAGATAATGCACCAGAAGTTGAATACAAAAGGAAAACAGGAGCAAAACATTTTTAATTCTGCTGAACTTAATGGCTTATGCGGAACATAAACGTGATTAAATAGGTAAACATATAAATGTCTATTTCTAAGAGTTCTTACGTGATGCGGTAAAACAAAAACTGTATTTGTACAGTACCTGTCACAATCACCTAAAACTTTTCAGGAAGCAAGAAAAAATTATTGTGCAGTATATTTAAAGTGTTCTCTGAAATTTGTGATGTTTTTTTTTTTTTTTCACGTTTACATTTGGTCATTTAGCTGACACTTTTATCCAAAGCTGCTTTCAATTATCCCAACTTGGTTGTGGTCAGCGCACAGGGTTGAACAGCACACTGGCGCAATGAAGGTTAAGGGTCTTGCTCAAGGACCCACATTGGTAACCTGGGATTTGAACTCACAACCTTCAGATTCCTAGTCCAACGCCCTAACCACTGAGCTACCACTCCCTAAAATAATTGAAAGATTTCAAGAATCACAATAATCGCTAATACATTTTTTATGTAACTAACCCTTAATGTAACTGAACATGTGGACCAGCTTGTGAGATGAAAGTAAAGCTTTAAAAATGTATTTGAAAATTATGTTAAACAATTAACTATAATTTATGTATAACCTTGACCTTCTGCTGTGTGCAGCCCAATGATGGTAGTTAAAAGCAGTTTTTAAAAACATGCTATATACTGTAAATGAGAGATTTGGTGTTGCAGCAACATTTTCAAATGCTGTGTAAAACTTTGTGCAAAATGGTTCAAAATACATTATAACTGTTACATTTGTCTTATGTGTTCTTGTATGTTTAGGGCAACTTGTTTAACAAAGTCTGCCTTCCTACCAATAAATTGCATATGCATGCATTAAATCTAATCATTTTTGTATTTTCTAGAATCTATCTGACAATCCCTGACCTCTTCTTCTTCTGTGATGCCAATATCTGAAGAATTAATCATACTCTCATGTACTGTGTCTGGATTCCTCATGAGCAGCTACTAGATGCGCTGGATTTATTAGAAACCTGGGCACAGACTGGAGTGGACTTTGGGTATAGATGGTAGTACTAGCCCTGCATCTGCCCGGTACCTGCATGTGCTCCATCATGAAAGACTGACCTGCTGGCCTCTGATGTCAGTGTCAGTGACCTGCATGCATTCTCAGTTCATTGCTTGTGCATTCGGTTTATTTAATGTGTTTTAACAAAATGTCAAGAAAATAAAGAATACTTTAATGTTTTGTAAAAACACATTAAATTAATGTATATTTTGTTGATATTTATTCTTTTAACATGATCTATACAGTACAATCAATTTCCATTGCATTTATTAAATTCATTAAAATTTTAGTCTATTCTGCCGATGAACAGAAATCATCAATAAAATGAACATCTTTGCACTTTTATGTGCGGTGTCTTAATATGCTTTCTTGTGTTAAAGTCTATGTAAAGTTGTATTTTGTTTGTTTTGTTTTAATGTTGGTTTGTTTGTGCTAATTGATTGACTGTGGTTTATCCAAATCACCATAATTTTTTTTACCCAAAAATATAATGTTGTTTTCCTACAAGGTAAAATAAACTTTAAAGCTTTGAATTTGTGACTTTTACATAAATGTATTCTTTGGAACATTTATAATATTATATGTGCTCACACACTGTCCGTTTTTATTCAGCAATTACCACTTGGTGTCAGGTTATCAGATACATGACTGCACATTTTAATTCAGCTAAGACAATTTATTATAATTCACATTTACATGTAATCAGTTAGCAGACTTGTAAGCAACTTACAAGTTGAAGAAGCAAATGTTTATTACTGCTGGATTAATTTTTATTTTTTTGTAATATTGTGTACATAACTTGAATTGATTAATTAATTCAATTATTATCTTCTGCTTAATACTTTACTGGAGTCTCGATGGGGTTGCGCGCTAAGCAGATACACCCAGGAGAGAGCACCAATCCATCACTGGGACACACCCACCCACATTTTTGGACTGTGGGACTGCCACTGCAGAAAAGTCCCAGAATAGTCTAATGCATTTGACCTACTGTTTACTTACTGTTTCGCCCGGCCCACATTTCTGACCCATTAATTTACCATAACAACTAATTTTTTTAAACTTTACATATACATACTAATTGGTTTAATCCAATTTTTAACTAATCTTTTTAAACATATTAAAAATACACCCAGTGTCCGACACAAAAGTGTCCGTCTGTCGTAGTAGTGCGCACGACAAGTTACTAAAGCAAAACAACTGAAGAATGTTAAATAAATAAGTATTATATTACAAAAACTGGTGAGAGGCCGAGCCTGGTGTTGTGATAGTGTCGCTATCCTAACAATAGAGTAAATAGATTGTTATTAGGATGACTGAGGTCCTTCAAAATCATTTTGTTTTTAGACCAGCACCGCTTTCTGGAGATGATCTGGAGGTCTGAAAGTGCAACTCGGATGGTGCGATCAGCCGATAGTTCCACCCTCTGCAGTGACCATCTATCCAGTCTGAGGTACGCGGAGATCTGCGTCCTTTCCAATGCACCACTGTTTATCCTCACATGGTGTTTCCTGCTGTATCCACGATCAGCTCTTTAGTTTTGCTGACATAGAGAAGGAGATTATAATTCTGGCACCATGTCTCCAGGCATGTAATCTACTCCAGGTAGGCTGTCTTGTTATTGTTGGAGATCAGGCCTACTACAACGGTGTCATCAGCAAACTTGACGGATGTGGAGCTAGAAGTGGCCACACGGTCATAGTTGTATAATGAGTACAGCAAAGGACTCAAAACACACCCTTGAGGAACACCAATGCTGAAAGTGAGAAAGGGTGAAAGATAGTTGTCCACCCACACTGCTTGCTGTCAGGAAACTGGAAATCCAGTAACACAGGGAAGGAAGAAAATCCTTCAGTTGGTGATAAGTGTGGAAGAAATAATCAAGTTGAATGCTGAACTATTGTCTACGAACAGCATTCTGACCTAATTATTTCCTCCAATGTACAGTTGAGACAGAGCAGATTGAAGGAGGTGAGTGAAGAAGGTGTGCTGATGAGATGGCATCATCTGTAGAGAGGTTGTAGCAGTAAGCAAACTGTAGGGGGTCTAAAAAGTCCAGCAGTAAAGAAGTGATGAAGTCTCTAAATCTTTAAGTCTCTAACGGCTTGTAAATCTTCTCATAAAGAACTGCCAAAATCCCTGCTCATTTCCACTCACCATGCTACTTACCTTGGGCAGAGATTGCTCAGAATCCCCTTTGTCATTTGGCTAAAGACATGACTCCCTATCAGTGTGTTTCGGGATATCAACCCCCGTTTGCTCCCAGAGATCGTACCCCCACCTTGGCTTCTATTATTGATGCATGGTTCCATTGCAGTGAGAGGACATGGGAAAGGAGGTCATACGGCGCGATAAGGGTAAGGCTGATTGTTCTCGTGGTTCTATTCCCACTTTTTTTGGTGGGTGACATGGTGTGGTTGAGCTTTAGGGACATTAGGTGTCGTTTGGGTACACAGCTTCCTAAGTATTTGAGTCCTTTCCCTATCTTGACACGCATTAATGAGGTGACTTACTTTTGTCAACTACCTCAGTATATGCGTATCCATCCAACGTTTCATGTGTCGCTTTTTAAACCTTTTGTTTCAGGCCCTCTGGAGGGTAGCTTTAAGGAGTCCAACACGGAAGACGAATGGTATCAGTGAGCCAAACATATTTTCTGTTTCTTAGCTGTTGGATTCCCGTCGGCATAAGGGTAAGCTACAGTATCCTATTGACTGGGATGGGTTTGGTCCTGAGGAGCAAAGTTGGATTCTGGCTGATGACGTTCTTGAAGACGTACTCTGGTCCAGAAGTTCCATCTGAGTCATTCTGACAGATAGTACTCCTCCGCATCTCATCCATCTGCTCCGTTGTACGAGGTGTTCTCGATTCACACGCTACGAAAGGTTTTGGCAGTCCCGCGCTCTCATCTTCGATCAGCATATACTGGTTTTGAGCTCTGCTTTCCCCCTGACTTTGCGTGGATCGCTATTTACTGAACTGGGGTGCGTTTCCCAAAATGATCATAACACTAAGTACTTCGTAACTTCATACTTAAGAACATTCTTAAAATTATGAACCGATCCTTTGTAACTAACGTAGTACGTAAAGTTGTTTGTAAATGTAAGAGTAGTCTGACCCACTCGTAACTCGGTAAGTTCTTCTTATTTTGAAGTTCACGTGCCGTTCTGTCTCAGATATGGAAGAGGCCACTAATCATCCTTTTTAAAAACGCATTGTTCTGTGTGTGGCAACTACAGTGCACACGTATGTTTACTAACATGAATTCATGAACATTTAAAATTGCTTTTGAAAGCATTACATCCAACGTTAACAGAAAACAAGTCCAACCACTTGAATGATGTTGTCAGTATACTTCTAGTATAAACGTGTGTATGCATGTATTGTTTGCTGTAGTACCGTTACGGCCTACCACTCTGAAGGTCCTTAAATCAATCCTGCGCATAAATGTACGAGTTGAAATCATCGTAAACACTTGAAACAAACAGTTTAAGTTGCTTAAAGTACAATAATGCTACTTGTTGACGTACACATATAAATAACATAATCTAATTAATTGTCAGTTGTAATAGGACAACATATATTATTAAAAAATGTTACACATTGGCTTACTAAGCTTGTTATTCTTTAACCAATCAAATTTACTGATCAATTATGTACACCTGTAATTTACCAAAAAGAACGCTGACACTGGTGTGTATGTGATAAACATGGCGGCTGTAAAAACAATTTTGTTTCTGAATCAAAGCCATGTGAGAAGATGCCAGAATCCACGAGGACAGGCAGTTCGTTTTAACGCAGCTCACCATTTAAATCTGGACCAACTTGATCTCCCTGATGATGTGCTATGTGACAGATACCGCTTGCCTAGGGAGGAGATCATGTCTCTCCTTGGTTTAGTACAGGAGGTGTTGACAAGAGGCACCAGGAGAAATTTTCCCCCTAGTCCCACATTCAGCTACTGACAGCTCTTCGTTTTTATGCCACTGGTGGGTTTTTGCAAATCCTTGGTGATGCCAATGGCCTAAGCAAAGCTGCTAGACGTAAATGTGTGCATGCTGTCACCAAAGCTCTTCTGCGCCATGCACCAACATACATAACATTCCTACGCACAAGGGATGCATTGCATGAAACCAAAATAGGTTTTTTATGCAATTGGAAACATTCCTGGAATTGTTGGTGTGGTGGATGGTACACTAATCCTCATACACATTCCAACCCTCTTGAGCTCTAACTATACCTGTCGTAAAGGCTTCTCTGCACTGAATGTTCAAGTTATGTGCAACCACCAAGGCCTGTTTACAGACATTGTGGCCAAGTGGCATGGAAGTACTCATGACTCCTTCATTTGGGCCAATTCTGGAGTGTGTCAGATGGCAAGGGAGGGTGCATTTGCTGGTTGACATGTCCTGGGTGACAGCAGTTACCCACTCCAAAGCTACCTACTTACTCCTGTCCCGAATCCCCAGACAGAGGCTGAGGAGAGATACAACTTGTCACACCGCAGAACACGAAGTGTTGTGGAAAGAGCTTTGGGCATTTTGAAAATGCGTTTTCGGTGCCTTCACAAGTCATCAGGGGGGCTTCGGTGTTCACCACAACGCAGCTGTGCCATAATTGTTGTATGTGCTATGCTTCATAACATTGCAGTGCATGCTGGCATACATCTTCCTGATGAGGAGAGTGAGGAAAGTGGGGAGAGTGAGGAAGGACACATTCCTGCAATATTACCAGGAATGACAAGAGAAGGACTTTACCAAGCCGGCTGGGATGCACGAATGCAAATCATAAGGGATGTTTTTACTTAATTTGGGATAAGTGACTTGTGTATGTGTTGTTTATTTTAAAGAGTCCAAGACATTTTTGGGGTGCAAGTTTTTTTTTTTTCCAAATGATTTATTAAAGACCACTTTTAACATTTGTTACAGTAAAAAAGAGACAAAAACCAAAACAAAAACTTGTCCTTGCATCTTTTTTCCATCAGCTATACTGTGGGAGGGGAGCTGGGGTCTGGAAGAGAAATGTTGAAGTTAATGAAAACAGCACAAACTGTAAAGCATTTAAGATCACCTAAATAGATAAATACATTTGTATAATATGACTCTTTTTGTTTATAAAATCACAGATCAGTAAATTCAATTTACATTCACTATTGTTACTTAGAAAAGTATCTTACCTTGTTCAGAGGGCAATATTATTGGCACAGAAATAGATGGCCTGGACATCTGAAACTCAGCCATGGCAAGTTGTTTGGCCATGATGTCGAGTTTGGCCCTCTTAACTTCAAGCAAGTCCTTGTGATGCCTCTCCCTTTGTTGCAGCTTTTTTTGTTTTAGCTGCAGCTTCTCTTTTTCTAGCTGCAGCTGTTCTTTTTCTATCTGTAGCCTTTCTTTTTCAAGTAAAAGTAATTCCTCACTACAAGCACAGGAATTTTTTGAACTCTGTGGAGCACATGAAGCCCGGTGAATTTGTTGTTCATAGGAAGGGCCAGGAGATGATCCAGGACTGCAGAGTGAAGAAGGTGGTAAAGGTGATGTAGGCTGAGGTGGGGTAGATGGGAATTCATTTAAACATACATCTACTCCCCCAGAAATCCCTTCTGTTGCAGTTGGGCCTAGTATTGCCAGGGCCTTTTCCTCTTCTGGAGTCAGAGGTGTGCCAACCAACTGGCCCCCACCAGTCTTAGCCCTTTCTTTCCTAAGTTCTGCTCCTTTTCTTTTAGCATGACTCGAAAAGTCATGCCATTTTTTCCGAACATCAATGGCAGATCTCTTAGCTCCACTGCAGGCACTTATGTTGCTGGCAATGTCCTCCCATTTCTGTTTCTTTTCTTTGTTCGTGGAACTTCCCCGAGCTTTGGAAAATAAAATGTGGTGGTTTTTCTCGATTTCTTCAAGCATTTGGCTAAGCTCATCCTGGGAAAAATTCCGTTTCCGTGGTCGATTTGCCATGTTTCCTGATTGACCAATGAAAGGTTAATTATGTGCCTATTTATAGGCTCCGCTTGCCATAGACATAAATTGAAAGTTAAATGTTTTTATTTATTTTTTTCCACGAACGTAATAGGAATACTTATTTGGTGTTATTTTTTATTAGAATTATTTAAATAACGCTGCTTTTGTGGCATAATAATAAGGAAACATTTGTAAATCCATCGTGCCGTTTTCGACTGGCATTGCCTATTCACCGCTGACGTGGGAGGCGGAGTCAACAAAGAGCTACTTGAAACTCGTTCATAAGTTTGGAGACTAAGAAGGCGTTTGGGGAACGCTCGTAAAATTTGGGTTCTTAAAGTTACGTGGTTCTTAAAGTTGTTCGTAAATCACTAAGATCAATCGCTTTCGGGAAACGCACCCCAGTTTGTTTGGGGGGGGGGGCTTTTCTTCGTTCCATGTTTAATATTGGTTTCAATGCAATTTACGATATTAAAAAACAGTGTTTAGAATATAAAACACTTTTTTAGGCTGGCATTAACATTTGACTTTTTAAAAAAGATTTCTTATTTGTATATGTTTGAAAAATACGTATCAACCCTTAAACATTTTCTTTTTTTGGGGGAAGAGTTGGGGAAAGAGTTGCCTACAGGTCGCAACTAAAAGCTGTCTGGTTTATAAAACTATCATAGTATAAATGCATTTGTCCTAAAAGATAGTTGCAAGTCTAACTCTTTCTAAAAACAATATTTTGTAAAGTATTGTGACAGTATTGTTTAAACACACGTTTAAAAAAAATTATTTGGGACAAACATAAGCCCTATACTTTGTGTTATGTTAAGTCGAGTGAAAAATCTCATTTTATATATTTATATACGTATATATTTTAAACATTTACCGAATTTATTAGTTAATGAATGGAAAATAAAGATAAGAGTCTGAATACACAATTGTTTAACATAGTGTTAAAACCGTTTATAAAAACCGTATTTGTTATTCATTACAAATAACAAACCAACACTTAGAGACAGTTTCATGAAATAACATTTAAAAAAACATGTTTATTTATTACACACACATCCTAACTCCTAAAAGCACTTGTAAATAAAAAAGGAAGATGGGGACGGCTCGGGAGGAGAGACGTTGAAAATGACAACGAAGAGGATCCCGAGCTGGTACAACCCTCAGATGCCCCGCCATAAAACCGGATGTCCCGCCTTCCTTATAGTCTTTCTTCAAGAAACGCATCTGGCCAAATTTGAACACACTAAACTTCGGAAGCCCTGAGTCGGACAGGTGTTTTACTTAAATTATAATAGTAGGGTACCCGTTTAATGCAGCAGCTTCAACAATCACCCAGGTGGATGTTCCATTTAAATTGGCACCAGAAGGGTTTAAATATTTAGGAGTCAGTATTAGACATGGAATGTCATTATTTTACAGGACTCTATAAGTTTTCCTCTGATTTTCTCCTCTCTTCTGTGAGATTTTAAAGTTGTTAAAACTTATTAGACAAAAATAGTGCAGGTGCAGGGAGAGGCCAGGAAATGCCATCACTGTGTTATAAGCCCAACCCCTAAAATTCGAAGGGAGAGGTGGGGCAATAGAAACCTCAAGTGTGAATTTGGACTCAGATGGGGAAAGAGTTGCCTACAGGTCGCAACTAAGAGCTGTCTGGTTTATAAAACAAGGTCAAAACAGACGATAGAGGAACAATAAACTAGACGATAGAGGAACAATAAACTAAACGATAGAGGAACAATAAACAAAGAAACGTTTTTTTGGATCACTCCATTGCTCCCTTGAAGAGATTCTCACCTTGAACAGGAAAGGAGCAATTCCTGTTTGGAAATAAGAAAAGTAGCTTGAATCCACAGTATAAGAGGGAGTCAGATAGACGAGTATTTTGAAGAGCAGAGAGCGAGAAAGCTCTGTGTGACTTCCCAGATCTGATAAATAAATAAATATAACTGTGTTGCCTGTATGGCACATATTTATTTTGATTGGTTTTTCTTTAAGAATTAACTAATTGTGTTGTTTTGGCTTAAAAGTTTGTTTAAAAGTAATTAGATTTTGCGGTTCACGTCATGCTGTGATGTCACTTTCGGTTTTAGTTATTTCCGTTTTTTACGGTTTTGGCGAAAAAATATACAAAATGCGGTTCAACTTCATCTTCTTCCATCCTACGCGAAACATTGTAGAAGTAATGCCTTTTTACCATATTTTTACCATATACCATAACCTTTTTATTGCATATTACTGGATTATTTAAATGCCAATGGAAAACAGTGACAGTAAATGGTGAATCTTACTACGACTCCTTCTTCATTGGCTCTGGTTTAACTTGGTGTTTAGTCAGAGTCCTTACACCCTGCACAAGAACACTATAATAATCTTTGTTCAAATTACTTGTGTCCATCTTTCTCTCCTTTCAAACGAATACGCGGACAAGTTTGGTCCAACAAATGGTGACCCCGGGCATGGAAAGGGGGAGATAAAGATAAGAGGATTTCTCTTGGAGAAGAGAATCCAGACTCATCAATCGATTTATCGGGTACCCGACAAAATAAGGTGAGCAGAAACCTTTTTAACTAAATTCTGCATATTGAATGTACTAAAAAGATGAATGGTGAGATTAAGAAGGATTAAATGAATACTAAAGTGATTGAACAAATATTATAACGAGGATTATTTTGTGTTGCTTTTTTTTGCTTGACGACTGGGTGGTGCCTCCCCGCCCACTGACGAGTGGAAGAAGAAAGGACCCCTGGGGACCCCTGACCCCTGGGGTCATCCCTAAACAGTTGGAGCTCGAGGAATGGGGCTTACATGACAGGTGATAACGAACAACGAGAGATTAAAGCAATTGGAGCATCACAGTGGGGCTATCTGACAGGTGATAACGAACCACTGATGATTTCAAAACTCCTCTCGTGTGGTAACTAAGCACGATTGAGTTGAGAAAGTAGAATTTGAAGATGTCTTGGTGAGTCCAGTTTTTTCATCAAACATGGCAGACTGTGTAAAAGGTAAACGCCACTTGGGAAATTAATTGAACAAAAAACATTGGGAAAGGTCAGAGGTAGTGGAAGCTAATTAAAGAACAAAATAATTTTTAGCAAAAGCAAAACAAGGCAGGGTTCGTTTGTGGAGCACATTACGTACAAAAGCAATTCAAAGGGCTTTACAGAGCAATTAAAAATGGTAAAAGTCATTAAAATAATTAAAATAGAAAAATAATAATAATGAAGAAAGTAAGGCAATGAAATAAAAGTACATAAAAAGAGTAAAAAAAAATATTTAAAATAACAATAGCAGATTATAGAGTGCAGAGTGACTTAAACTGAACTGTGCCCTGCTCAAAAAGGAATGTTTTCAGTAGCACTACATCATTGAGCAGTAAGAGACCTAGAGCTAAACCCTAAAAGAAATAAGGAAGATAATTATCCTCTGCTCTTTAATTGATCAGCGAACCAGTATGCTGTATTATGGCGCATTGGATGATGCAGAAAGAATAATGAGTCCTGCAGTGTTTCTAAAGTGCTTAATTCCAACAGCATGACTGAGTCTGATCCACTTGTACCACAAAAACACACTACCACATCACCCCCACATCAGTGTCATTTTGCTAATGTTATAATAATAATAATAATAACTTTACACTTATAATGAGCTTTTAAAAAGACACAAAGTGCTGCATATTAAATAAAATCAGTAAAATATAAAATACAAACACTTAGCAAATCTTAAAATTTAAAGAAAAATAGTTTTAAGTAACTTTTTAAAACTGTCCAAAGTAGGAGCACTTTTAATGACCTCAGGCAAAGCATTCTGCAATCGTGGCGCTCAAAAAGAAAATGCTCTCACTCCCATCCTTTAAACTGACAGAGTTTTAAAGGATGTAATTGTAGTTATAATACTCAAATAGCTGTAGCTCCTCTGTAAGGGTCCTGATCCTCAGAAAACACAGTAAACATGACTAAAAAGTAAGTAAAGAAGCAGGTGGACTACAGAATGTAATTGTAGTTGAATAAGTTGGAAATAGGATCTCAATTATAAGACCTATAAACCCGCATCACCATTACAACATAGCGTCTGGATTTGAAAACATCCCAATAATAGCAGCCTTCTTCCCAGTTACCCCTGACAAAAATGTAGACAGGATAAATTATGTGAATTATCAAATTATGAGATTAGCCAATATAACTTTAATGGTGGTCTCAAGGTTGATGGAACAAATAGCAGCCACCTCACTTATGACCATTCAGAATTGAATGGCCCATGAAATGTTATTAGAGGAGAAAGGGGGCACGTGTGTAGTGTTCAGTGATACGTGTTGCACTGAAATCCCGAACAACATAGCTCCTTACGGGTAGGTCACTCGCGCACTAACAGCACTGAAAGCACTATTAGACGAAATGAAAGAGAATTCGGGCATAGACAACCCATTTACAGGCAGGCTAGATAGAACTTTTGAGAAATGGAAGGCGACCTTCCTCTCCGTTATCACATCATTGGTGGTATTTTTGGCCATCCTCATTGCGGTTGGTGCGTTTTCATGCATCAGGGCACTGGCAGAAAAATTAATTGCCATTTCGTTTCAGAAACAAGCACCACAAGGAGCAAGCGTGAACGGGAGTAGGACACAGAGGGAGAGTCAGATACAGGAATGGAAAACGGGGAATATAAGTAGTTGACCTTTCTTAGGAAAGGTCAAAAGGGGAATTGTGGGGTTTTAAAGTTAAAACTTATAAAACAAAAATGTGGTGAGCAGGTGCAGGGAGAGGCAAGGATGTAACACCTCTTCAGGCAGGAATGCTTCAGGTCAAATTAGACAATCTCTGCTCAAAAAGCCAAGGCTCAACCCAAATCTGGTCGAGAGCAACTGGCCTGTTTCCCTCTTACCATTTCTTTCTAAAACTCTGGAACGTGTAGTAGCTAGGTCTCCACTTTTCTCACACATCACAATCTCTTTGACCCGTTTCAGTCTGGCTTTAGGTGCGGACACTCCACTGAGACTGGACTGCCTTCATTGGTTGATTCACTTAAATTGGCAAAATCTAACTCCCAATCTTCTGTCCTCATCCTGCTGGACCGTTCTGCTGCCTTTGATAAATCATCAGTCCACTCTGTCCAATCACATCAGTCCAATACTGTCCACTCTTTTCAATCTTGGCTTCTCCTGTATGACAACTTGAATAGTTCCGGTCTTATCTAAAAGGCAGAACCATTCAAGTGTCTTGGAAGAGGGATCTTTTCACCCTCAAACCCTCAACAAGTAGTTACTGGAGTCCCGCAGGGCTCAGTACTTTGACCCCTCCTCTGTTTACTATACATGGCATCGCTGGGCACTGTCATTAAGGCACATGGTTTGTTTTTTCTTGTTTTTTCAATTGACAATCATCTTAAACTTTCAGATCTTTTTTACAGTAATGGTTAAACCTAAGCAAGAAGAAAAAAGAAGTGAACAACAAAATATTTTTACTGAGAAGCTAAATATTTTTAGCTTGTCTGATATGACTAGAACTGTTTGTATATTATGCAAGTTTTTATATTATGCAAGACTACAGAAGTCAAGGGAGGACATTCATCATATTCTGTTTAAATCTTTATAGAAGTCGTTGGTGATTGGGGGGGTGGGGTGATTTCCCATGATCATATGGGGAGAACGTTTGAAGTGCTGGGCAGATGGCCAGGAAAGGGCGCCAATCTTTGTGTAAGGGTCGAGCTTTCGTTGGCCCTTACACAAACACACTCCATGGGGGCAATTTAGTGCAGTGAATTAACCTTGAATCCATGGTTTTAAACTGCTGGAGAAGATCAGAAGACTGGAGGAAACCCAGGCCCATGTAGGTCTAAATTGGGATTTAAACCCCCAGTCCAAGTCACCGTGTCGCCCTCCATAGAGGACATCCTGTTTATTTTTTTAAGTAATTCTCAGAACATTAAAAAAAAGGACAGTGCCTCACCTTGGGGAACTAATTAACAAAGATATAGTCAGCATAAATTAGAAGGCAAATTGTTATATGTTATATTTATAGGCACTGAATACTGTATATAATAAAAAAGAAAAGCTAATTATTTACAGAATAAGATATACAAGCTAGAGCTAGAATAAGCTGAAATACAAGCTAGAATAAGCTATTACTTTTTTTTAATTCTTGCTTTTAACCATTTGGAATCTTGTTCAGTGAATCAATCAAAGAGCAAAGCAGAGATAAGGAAAGTGGACCAAAAACAGATGTTTAAACGGATTAGATGAAAAATCAGATGTTTGGAGATCAATGGCAAGGTTAATGTAAAATTTTTATATTACGCATGACAACGAAAGCCTAGCGAGGACAATCATTAGCTTCTGTTTAATCCTCTAAGGTCGCAGGGGCGGGAGTTTTCTCAATAATCATCTGGGGGAGAACGTTTCAAGCACTGGGCAGATACAGAGTGCAAATTATTCGCTGGGCTTTACACACCTTTATGGGCCAATTTAAAGCAGTGAACCCATCTTGCACGCCGGTTTTTTAGATTTTGTGGGAAAATACAACCTAAAATAAAGAATTTAGAAAGAAGTTTTTGTTTTTAAAATGATCACTATGTTGTAGTTACATTCGGTGAGCTGCAACTTTATAGTTCAAAGTGAATACAAGCAATAAAATCTGGAAAAAACTTAATCAAACGTAAGGAATATTAGAGTAAATGAAAGATTAGTTATAATTATGGAATAGGGTTAAATTTAATTATATGCGAAATTATAATTATATAATTATATTTGCGAAAACTATAAAGAGTAGGTTAATACGATTTAAGACGTTGTAAAGACAATTGTGTGAACTAGTTTTATTGGTAACGGTTAAAGAAACTATTGAAATCTAATCAAACCTAAAAGACAAGCAATACAGTTTCCTCAATATGAGCAGTGGGTTTTAGTAACTATATAAAGAGCTTTTAAGTTTGATTGTTTATAGTTTTCGCAACTAATTTAATTTAATTAAATTTTTAAAAACTTTTATTTTTCCTTCTTAATAGTTTGTTTCGATGTGTCATTGTTAATGTTTTCCTTTTGTTAAGCTTGTTTGGATTGCATTTTTTTAAAGCGTTTAAATATTAACCTACTCTTTATAGTTTTCGCAAATCTGGGTTTTTTTCCTTTGAAATTTTTTCGTTTTCAACGTTTGTGTATAAACAGTTTACCCTTTTGGACTACACAATTGTAAGTATCCCATACTTCTTAACTTTTAAAAACTTTTATATTTCATTTTAAAATAGGTTTGTTTCGATGTCAATAACAGTTCAAACAATTGAACTAATTACGTTTTTTTATTTCTACACACAATATACTGCTTATTTTAAACCAATTCTTTGTAGTCTAACAATTCATTTTTCATGATGTTTGCTTAGGTTTTAAAGGTCTGTAACAAATAAGCAATTTTGCTTGGTTTTAACAGTTTAAACAATGTTTTCCTTTTATTAAGTTTGTTTAGATTGCAATTTTGATATCTTTTTTAATAGTTCTTGCAACTTAATGTTCTTTTTTACTATTATACAATTGAACTCATGAATTCTCACTATTGTGACTAAAACCCACTGCCCAGTTTAAAGAAACTCTTTTTTTAATTGTCTTTTAGGTTTGCTTCGATTTCAATAGTTTTTTTTTTACTGTTCTTAAAAAAAACTCTTTAGTTCTTTCATTCATTCATTCATTATCTTCCGCTTATTCCTTTGTGAGGGTCGCGGGGGGGTTCCCCATGCCCATCCAGGGGA
>JAOUQT010305266.1:0-15570 GCA_025769995.1 Xyliphius kryptos | reverse complement strand
CCGGAAAACAGAACAGAAAAACCCACTTGGACACATAGGTTTAAGGGAACTTTACCCAGATCAGGATTCGAAACTGGATCCCAAGCGCTGAGAGACATGCTAACCACACTAAGCCACCGTGTCGCTGATTTCTAATTCGACAAATGAGTCTTAAAATTCTGTTAGCATTTATTTATAAGTATGGATAAGAATTAGTATCTGAAATCTCATTCAGTACGAAAGAGAAAAACCTAAAGAATTCCTTTTTCGCAGAATTTATTATTTAAGTTCCACCTGGATGCTCATATACAGCAGGCTGCCTACGGCACAAAATATCAAACAAACTAAGAAGTTTCTAAGTAACATTATGTATTTAGAATGTTTTAGAAGGTCAGTTCAGGAGGTGTGAACATTTAAGTCTTTAAAAACTTTGTATAGCCATTAGATATGCTTTTAATGACACTTGTTCTGAAACAGCAGCAACGATTTGATAAGAGATAATTCATTGAGCACATACCATCTCGAAGACATCCTATTCTGTACATCATGGGCATTTTGATCACGAAGGCAAAAAGGTCATCTATGAATGTATTTAATGCCTTATACGTAAGCATTCTCCATGGAAGATGTGCCACAGACTTCATTTTATAGTTGATGAACAGCTGTGGTGTCATGGTGATGAAGCCTGTGTCAAAACAGCAGATTCAAGCAAAAAGTTATACAAGTTAAATAATTTTTTAATTTAGTCAAAAATTTGTTGACTGGAAACCCTATTATTACAATGACCCAGGATAAATTAATGCATGAGATACCAAGGGATATGAATAAAGCCAAATTCTTATTAGACTATTAACTGAACGGCTTTAAAGAATTTTAAGTTACGCAAAATTTTGGCTATTAAATGGGCATTACATTCAGTTTCGAGGTACACTATATGGCCAAAAGTTTTCACCTACGAGCTTAAGTGACATCCAATTCCTAATCCATAGGGTTCAATAAGATGTTGGTCCACCCTTTACAGCTAGAACAGCTTCAACTCTTCTGGAAAGGCTGTCCACAAAGTTTAGAAGTGTGTATATGGGAATTTTTGACCATTCTCCCAGAAGCGCATTTGTTAGACAAGAAGGCCTGTGTCTCAGTCTCCGCTCGAATTCATCCCAAAGATGTTCTATCGGGTTAAAGCCAGTCAAGTTCCTCCACACCAGACTCTGTCCTCCATGTCTTTATGGACTTTGCTTTGTGCGCTGGTGCACAGTCATGTTGGAAGAGGAAGGGGCCAGTTCCAAACTGTTCCCACAAAGCTGGGAGTATGGAATTGTCCAAAATGTCTTGGTATGCTGAAGTATTCAGAATTCCTTTCACTGGAACTAAGAAGCCAAGCCAAGTTCCTAAAAAACAACCCCACACCATAATCCCCCTTCCACCAAACGTTAAAATTGGCACAATGCATTCAGACAAGTACCGTTCTTCTGGCAACCGCCAAACCCAGACTCTTATATCAGACTGCCAAATGAAAAAGCACGAATCGTCGCTCCAGAGTCCAGTGGCGGCGTGCTTTACACCACTGCATCCGAAGCTTTGCATTGCACTTGGTGATGTATGGCTTGGATGCAGCTGCTCGATCAGGAAACCCATTCCATGAAGCTCTCTGCACACTGTTCTTGAGCTAATCTGAAGGCCACATGAAGTTTGGAGTTCTGTAGTGATCGATTCTGCAGAATGTTGGCGACCTCTTGGCACTATGCATTTGCCGACCCCGCTTCTTCAGTTTACGTAGCCTACCACTTGGTGACGGAGTTGCTGTCATTCTCAAACACTTACATTTTCATATAATACAGTTGACTGTGGAATATTTAGGAGCGAGGAAATTACATGACTGAATTTGTTGCACAGATGGCATCCTATTACAGTTCCATGCTGGAATTTACAAAGGTTCTGAGAGCCAGCCATTCTTTTACAAATTTTGAATTTGATTCTGAGCATTTGCAAGGGCAAGCAAATACTTTTTGCAATATAGTGTATGTGTATATAAACAGCAACATAAGTAGTGAGCAATCTTAGTTCATCTGCACTATGTGAATCAGTTTCCTGATTTCAGTAAATACTGCTTCGATGGCACAGAGCAGTTCAAACACATCTGAATTTTTGTTTGTGTGGGGAATGCGGGGGCGCTGACAATGTCCAGTCAAGCCAGTGTTAATGTGTTAACAAATCCAAGATGTATGTCATTTATTATTAATTTGAATCAAACACAGTTAGCTGGTGAGCAATGCGAATGCCGTTCTGTTAAAGGTTAACATAAAATATAGTATGAATATACAGTTATTCTAGAAGATGTGTTTTTTTGTATTTTAGTCTCTAGAATGAAATTAAGTAATTTATAAAAGTAGGTTATGACTTTATAATGAGAACATGTGGGTCTGGGCTACGCGCAGATCAAAACCCCTGCTGTATGGTGCTGAGTGAGGTCATTCTCATCTCTCCGTAGGCTGTAGATCCACCAGCTAAATTGGCTCTTCCCTACAAGGTTCTAAAGGCCCTGGAGCCCGAGCTGTACCGTAATGTGGAGTTTGACGTGTGGCACGACAGCCGCAAAGGTCAGTCACTTTTCGAACACTGAGTCGCATATCCTCCTAGATATGACGTGAACGGATTCTTCCAAAAACTTTTGCGCCTGGGTGACGAATATGTTTACAGCATGTTTTATTGTAGTCACTGATTTGCTTCTTTGGCGAGATTACTTTGATTCTGTATTATAGGTTTTGGGGAAGCAGAGCAGTGCTGCAGGATCGGACACATTTAGTCAGTTGTCCTCTGTAATGTTGACGTGCGACTTGTCATGAGATGACATGCCATGCCTTGCGCCATCCCCTCCACTGTACTTGTGTGCCAATGCCATCATGATGACTTACCAGATGCCCCGCATCATTTACTCCACTCTACCCATGTGCCACTCGCTATAGAGATGACACGCCAATCACCCCATGTCATCCTATCCACTCTACTGACGTGCCAGTTGCTGTAGAGATCACATATGGAAAGCGCCCAGCGTCATCCCCTCATCTTTACTTGTGTGACAATGTCATCAAAATGACTTGCCAAGCGCCCTGCACCATCACCTCATGACAATCGCTATAGAGATAATGACTATAGGAATTCACCAAGTCAAAAACACTATATAATTTCTCTAATCCACAGCATATGTGAGGGCGGTGTAGATGATTTCCCTTTGAGAGGTATTGCCGTGTTGCATGGAGAGTGACAAGTTATAAAATCAGCTGTAGAACTTGAAACGGGGGCTGATCTATCTGGTTTTTAATGTGAACACTGATGCTGAGGTAACTGGTTTCTTTAATGATCAAAGCCTCCATCTAGTGGTCAAATTACAGAATGCGGTTTATTAGAAATCATTGGGAAAATGTTTACCACACATGGTTATGAATGTGCAGTGTTCAGTAGTGTGTGTTACTACTAGAAATGACACGGCTGAACAAACTGCTCAGCCAATCTGATTTAAGGAACAGAAATGCCTTTTTTATAAATGGTTAGATCCTCGGATTATGGTCAGGTGGTTTGAGTCATATGGTGCTACATGTAGCTTTGATCTTTGAAGGAAGATGAAGCTAAATATAACACTTTTCTCCTGCAGAACTTCAGAAGACGGATTACATGGTGTTTGCAGGCAGACAGTATTTCCTTGGCGACAAATGTCAGGTATTGGGTTACAGTTATTGATTGTGTTATTAGTTTATAAAAGGATCTGCATCTCAAATCACCTCCTAAACTGTATATCTGATATAAGTGTAATTTTGGTCGTTAGAGGATGTAGCATTCAGACGCACTGCAGTTCCCACATTATAAATGTCGTGTGATGTCAGAGCCCACACCCACTTCTGTAAAAGTGTGTGGTTGTTGTATTTACACATGTAAACAGTTGCCTGGTCACATGACTCAACTCCAGGTGAATTATGGGATGTCGCAGAGTTCTGCGAATAGTAATTTCTTATTGGCTTTTAATTCAGTAGCTAATTATGGGAAATTTAGATGAACTGTTTTTCTTTTTTTTTTTTTTTTGGCCTGTTGCTGTTCTAAGGTGATTTTGGACCCAGCCTTAAACTCTTAGGGTTGTCATTATGTTGTGTCTATTTCCGTGGTTACCAGTCTTTCTCTATCTGAGGTTTGATCGGTTCTTTTAATTTTTGTGTGCATTTCATTGCTGGAAAGTCCTTGTGCTAATATTGCTACATGGAAGCTATTGCATGCCTTCTAGATGATGGTGAGCTACACTAAATTAAGGTGGGGTCTGATAACTCTTGTACTAATTCTTAAAGAATACAGAGAAAGCTGTAAAATCCTTTAAATAGGAATCTGATTGGCTAACAAAGCTACATGAATCAATATTAACATCATGACTTTCAGCAGCGCTGTATCCACAGACTCGACATCACGGTACTGATTGGTTTCTGATCATATGGATTTGTGTTTGTTCAGGTTCGTCTAGATCCCAAAGGAAAATACTACAACGCCTTCATCCAGGAGGTTGGGACTCATCCCAGTGCGGTGACCGTGTTTATTGAGGAGCTGGGAGAGAAGTGAAATATACACACACACACACACACACACAGACTGTAGAATATGGTCTACATCAGGGGTTCAGAACGGGTCTCGGCCCGGGATGGTCATGGATTTACAATTCTCTATATTGAATACAAGCCAAACAGATTTATCTTTCAAAAAATAACCTTCAAAAACACTTTCAAACATATACATGCGTTCAACATGAATAAGCGCAATTACTTTAAGACACTGAGACTTTTCCTAGATGAACAAAAATCCACATTTTAATACCACGGGTTATATTTGCGTTTCACCATCTTCCCACCAAACATTCATTCATCGTTGGGGGAAGGGGCGGGGTGTTGGGGACGTTTCAGGCGCTGGGCAGACACACCCTGGAAAAGGCGTCAATCCATTGCTGAGTACACACCAAATATATGGGGCAATTTCACAAATTCAAATAGAACCAATAAACCAATGGTGAGTACCATGGCAACAAGAAAAATGGGCATCGGGCATGTGGCTCTCTCACCATCGAAATGACTTGGAACCAAATTAATTAATGCATTTTTGATTTTGTCTTTTCTTCACTCTCTGGTTTGTAAGCCCATTAACGCCTTATGCTACATTCGCTTCTTAAGCACTTACTTTTTTTCCACAATGGAACATATCGTGAACGGTGACTTTCCAGTGCTGTGCTATTTTGAAATGATTTCCTTCCTTAACTTGATCGTGTTTCTGCTCTTTTTCTTTGTGCTGCTATATCAGCACTTTTATTTCTTTTTTTTTGTCCCATGACGGTACTTAAGGGCTACAATGAGACAGGTCCAGGTCACATGATCGCCGATTAAATTTAAATCAACCAGTAAAGAGATCTCACAATGAAAATTGACAAACACTGAATCCATGATCTCTGAATCAATGAAAGTGGAGGTTCCACTGAATTAATTTTGACCAAGACACCCACAGTGATTGATGTATCCATGGGTCTTAATTAAGCCCCGCCCTCTTGGTTACTAGGGCTGTGTACATGTTTACAGCGGGCTGTGTCGTATGTCTTCATTTGTGGGGTCAGACACTGTTTTTGGAGAAATCGGGCTTAATCACTTTTAATTTGTTGTTGTTCTTTTAAGTGACACTGTGTGTGGTGTTGTGTGCAGACACTTGGTGTCATTAACAAATCTGAAGCCAGTGAACCCTGTTCCAGCATGGAACATCACACCGAGCAGGAAGGGAAGCTCTTACAGCCATGGTGATCAGTACCCTGGAGAACTGGGTACCCTTTATTTTGTCTAATGATTGATTTGTCGTTGGTACTTTTAATACTGAGTGCAATCTGAAATTTAGTTTGGTACGTTCTACATCAGTTTAATATCTACTATTAAATTTTAAATAGCAGGAACTTCTGGGAACTTTGTATGTGTCCATGCAACTGGACTCCATCCTAAACTCCTCCGAATGTCTCACCAGTGCTGGGTGTTTATCTCATACAGATTCAGAGCTGCGAGTGCGACGGCGCTTTCTCAAAAAGTCCAGAGGAAAAGAGATGCTGATGGCGATGTCGTATGGCCGTCCTCAGCCTGGCCTGCCTCCACGCCTGCAGCCTTGTCAAGGAAACATGGCTTCTGTGCGTGCCCCCGGCATGCATGGCCCTGCTCCTCCTCCTCAAGGCGTGGCCTATGACCACTATCGCCCACATGCGAACACAAGACCACCGCGTGGATATGGCCCCCCCAGGTCAGACATGAACCTCTTTTGATCCTTGTATAAATGTGCTAGCATTTAACAAACAATAAATTTGTGTTTTCAATAATTACAATGTTTTGGTCAGAAGTTCTGCACGTTTCCTGAACAGACATCATCTCATTGGACCAGAGATGGCTTACTACACCGGTCCGGGAAAACGCTGCTACCAGAGCTTCGACAACTATACATTCAAGTCACGGTAATGGATCTTTTCAGGTCCAATGGGTTCGAGCATGCATGACCAAAAAAGGATTTCCAATGGACCGGGCTTATACGATTTTCTTAATGGCTCGCTAGCTCTGTTAGAATAAATTGTGCCTCTTAACACATGGTGGCAGCGCCATTCTAATAGGAATAGAAGACATAGTCAGCGTATATTCAGAGGCAGCTAGGGAGCAGAGGCTTTTGATTTTTCAATAGTCTGCGATGAAGGCAGCACTGATTTATTTAGTTGCTGACAACATGAGTGTAACTAAGTAGTTGCTTCACCTTAAGTACTTTAAATATAAAGTATTTTATACAATTTGTTCAATGTTCTCTGACTTTCAATATATTAAAAAAAGTGTCTTTAGAGTTCAAGAATGGCGCAGTTACATTGCCATTTAATAAATTCATGTTGTGACAATTGTTTTATAAATGTGTGTGTATAAAGTGCTATGACTGCCATTGTAGAATCGTGTGTTCTGAACATGAGCGTGTTTGTAAGCATGTGCATGTTCTTCTATCCAGCAGAAGCAGGCGCCAGATACACTCTTTAAATAAAGAGTGTCAGTTCAGCTTTGTGCCGGAGTCAGGAGAGGAGGCACAGGATCTGGAGGGAAGCATCACCTTTTATGAAATGGAGGAAGCGGATGAGAACGGTTTCACACCCATACAGGTTTGAGTCTCATTTCTCATTTCTGCACTCGGTTACTCTAATCAGAATCAGCAGCTTGTAATTCTAATTAGGGGTGTAACGGTACTTCGTTTATCACAAATTATTTGTTACACGCTTTGACACAGAATATTTAACTAAAATGAAGAGGTGAGCTGTCCACATACCCGAGCCGATGTGCATCTTAGCTGTAAATACCTCTAAGCCTGCCATGCAGAGCGTAGCTCAGTTTAGAGGTGGAGTTTGACCCATGAGTGGAAACCATATAAGGAAATGACACCCACTGCTTCATTTAAATTAGCTGTATGGGAAGTGTTTGGGTTCCTGTTGTTTACAGCAGCACGGGGAGAGTGAACACTGACTGTTTGTCGGCACTGTGCGACAGTTGTTAGGTGTGTTTGTGGAAACATTTAGAACGTGCTAACGCATACTCTGCTTTTTACACTAATTCAATTAAACCTTCTTTTTTTTTCCAATAAAGGCTAACGTGCCCACACTTGATATTTGATCCCCCCACTGATTTTGAAAGTTTGTACTCTGACAAACGGTCCATGATTTTAATGGTTGCGTAATTTTAAGTGAGCAAAAAAAAATCTAGACAATTAATTAATATTTTATTTAAAAAATCATTTGCATTTCATTGAGGGGAAATGAGTATTTGATCTCCTAAAAACCATGACTAATGTTGGCTCTCACAGACGCACCCTAATCTCAGTGAAGTCGTTACCTGCATGAGACACCCATGCCAGACTGTCCCCTGTATAAAAGGCCACCCGCCAGATGGAATGGGCTACAAAGCCATAAGTAAGAAGTTGGATAAGAAGGTGGCAACTGTTGGTGCAGTTATTCGACAGTGAAATAAGTACAACATTACTGTCAATGGGCTTTGGATTTTTCTTCCTCCAAAGAACACATTCAAGTATGGTAACTTGTAAGTGCCTCTATCAGGGCACTGAAAATGGGTCCTGGATGGGTCTTCCAGCATGAAGACATCCCAAAACATACAGCTAAGGAAACAAAGGAGTGGCTCCATAAGAGGTCATGGAATGGCCTAGCACTTCTCCTGACCTCAATTCTATAGAACATCTATGGAGAAAGCTGAAGCTTCCAAAACCATGTTTAAAATCCTTAAGGGTTTGGAGGTGATCTGCAGAAAGGAGTGTGTCAAAATTACTCCTTAAGTGCAAACCTTATAGAAAACTACAAGAAACACCTGCTGTTCTTGCCAACAAGGTTTTTGCCACCCAATATTAAATGCTGTTTTACTAGGGGGTCAAATTCTTATTTCCTTCAAGTGAAATTCAAATGAATTTATTTTGTATTTCATGTCATTTTCGACAGTAGTCACCTTCTCACCAGGTTCTTACTTATGGCTTTGTAGCCCAATACAACGTTGTGTATGTCAACTATTTTGTCCCTGACCTCTTTAGACACCTCTTTAGTTTTGCCCATGGTAGAGATGTTTGAGTGGCCTAGAGTCTGTTGGCAGGTGGCCTTTTATACAGGTGACCGTTTGGGACAGGTGTTTCATTATTTGTCAGAGTATAAACTTTCAAAATCAGTGGTGGAACAAAAACTTATTTCCCTCAGCGTATATAGATTTAGGGCGACACGGTGGCTTAGTGGTTAGCACGTTCGCCTCTCAGCGCTGGGTGGAGTTTCCATGTTCTCCCCGTGTCCCCGTGTGGGTTTCCTCCGGGGGCTCCTGTTTCCTCCCACATCCCAAAAACATGGATGCAAGGTAAATTGAATGTTCTAAATAGCCCTGTATGTGTGTGTATGCTCAGCCGTGTAACTGGAAACAGTTGCACGCCGGTCCCAAGCCTGGATAAATGGGGAGGGGTGGAGAAAGCAATGGCATCCACTATACTTGCCAAAATACTTTGTGAATCACGATTCATAAAGTGACCGAGAGTCGGCTTCGACTGATTCGGATAATCATCATCATATAGATTTAGATCTATTAAAAAATAAATAAAACTCGATACAGTGAATCCATGAGAAGTGATCCACAATGCACGTTATATGCTGTAGTGTGGGAGCCTGGCTTAAGCTGTTTAATAAAAGTGTTTAACAATTTAAAACATGAACCATGAATTTATTATACCATACAAAAATTAACATGTTTTTTATGATGATTAAGTCCAATCAGGAAGTTTCTGATGTGTGAAACTACCCAAAGTGAGATAATTGTTTTCATTTGTTAAAGGGACAAACTGTAACCAGTGCTTTAGTTTCCGGTGCTACTACTTACTGGGTTCCTAGAGGACCAAGTCCGATTCCATCTGGAAAACAGCCCATAACCTCTTCAGAGGAAGATCCCGATGAAACAAGCATACCTGGTGACCACGGTAACCCTGTTCACAACACACATATCCCTGATTATGAGATAACGAAATAATAGTGTGATCTCCTCCACAGGGGAATATTCAGAGGAATACATCTTCTCTGCATCTGGTTCGTATAGTTCTGTAACGTTCGTGTGTGTTGCTTTGATTCTCAATGCCGGTTCTGTTTGCAGATGCTGGATTTCAGAACCCGACTGTTTATCCAGCCGAGTCGAGCACTAACCTGGTACAATACGCATTCAGTAGATTGCACAGTCAGATGTTCTGGTTCATTTTTAAAATAATCAAAAGTTAAAAATTCTTACATAGTTTGATGATAATTACATATTTAAGAGGTTATCTATAATATACCTGTGTTCTGGGACCTTCCCCATACTGTTCCCAGAGAAATAAAAAAAAAAACAAAAAAACAACCTTGATCTAAACCAGATCTAAATTAAGTGTCCCGATACTTCTGCTTATAGTGTAAGTAGGTCCTAACAGGTTATGATTCTTATGTTTTGCAGACTCTTCAAGAAGGTGGCTCTCGTGCTTGTTCACCACAAGAGGGTGTTGCTACCTACAGTTACTCACAGCAGGTATCGGTGTACAGCATATAGATCACTTCTGTTTAATTCAGTATTATAAAACGGGGCATTCCGATTCTCAAATCTGATTGGCGGTTTCACAAACTTTTCACTTGCTTCCTAACTGGACAGGTTGGTTTCACAGAAGTGTGGTTTACTTGGAGTTACATTGTGTTGTTTAAGTGTTCCCTTTATTTTTTTGAGCAGTGTATATATGGGGGAAATTTAGGGCAGCCAATTTACCTTGAATCTATGTGTTTGGACTGTGGGAGGAAACCGGAGAACACAGAGAAAATCCATGTGAACAGTGGGAGAACATGGAAACTCCACTAAGATCGGCGAACGTGCTAATGGCTTATTCTTATTATAACTGAAAACAAACTGTTTATTCATTAATTTATTTTCTAATCCTCTTAACCTACATAAGGTCATGGAAGGTCTCAGCACTCACTGGGTGAAAAGCAGGGGAATACCCTGAACAAGTCTCTAGTGTGTTGTGCGGCAAAAACACAGACAGTCACATGGAATAGAATAAAACACCTTTTTTGTTACTAAACACAAGTTCAATAATATTTAAAGCAACTCCTTCAAGTGCTAACATGTAGATAAAATATAACATGAAAATTAAAAAGGGTAGGTTGCAGTTTCTCAAGCATTATATACACTACATTTACACACACATTCACACTTGAGGACAACTCTTACTGAATCTCCAAATGACAATTTTTAAATTGGTGTGGAAATCGGCACACACAGACACAGAGGGAACATCAAACAGAAATATTTCTTTTTTTTGATGCATAACCACTGCATCACTGTGGGCATTGGAATAAATAATATATAATTACTTTTTTAAAAAATGATTAAATAAGTTAATGATTTGTAACTAAAAACAACATTCTTTTTGCATTTTAATTGTGGCTTAGTGGTAAGCCCATTCGCGTCTCAGTGCTGGGGATTCCCGGTTCGAATCCCAATCTGGGAGTTTCCATGTTCTCCCCGTGTCTGCGTGGGTTTCCTCCGGGTTCTCCGGTTTCCTCCCACATTACAAAAACATGGATCCAAGGTGTGTGTGGCTGTGTGAGTGAGTGTGTGCCCAGCGATATATTGGCGCCCTGTCCTGGGTGTATCTGCACAGCGCCCAAGATGTTCTCCCCTGGATGGGCATGGGGAACCCCCCCACGACGCTCATAAAGGAATAAGCGGAAGAAAATTAATGAATGAAAGAATGAATGAATGAAACAATGAAGGAATGAATGAAGGAATGAAATGGTAACCCGGCTTCAACTACAAATTAATTGACAGTATAATCCAAGATTTGACCACCAGATGGCGCCAAAAGCTAGTTTGTTTGTTTGGTTACATTTACATTTAGTCATTTATCAGATTAAAATTGATATTAGTAATTGGTATTGGTATGAAAATACCAATACAGGAGAATCGAAATGGCATTTATTTCTCTCCATAGGCAAAGAGAGAGGGGCCCTGCAACTGGTCACACCACCAACTTGTAGTAAGGAAAAAAACAGGACAAGGAAAATAGGAATTAGATTTAGCTTTGTGTTCTATGAGTTCCATGGAATTCCTTAAAGTTCTATAGTCAGAGTTTCCAGGATTTTCTTAAGATTATCAATAGATAAGTTGCCCAATCCAAAAAAAAATTATTAAAACAAAACTAAATCTATTCTACTGCCCTACTAATAGATTATAACCAGGGGCAGCTTGGTGGCGTAGAGGTTAAAATGTTCACCTCTCAGTGCTGGGGATTCAGGACATATGTGTTCCAAAGGCTGCAGAATCTGAACTGGAATTTTATTTTTTACTTTACTTTTTTAAAGATATGTTTTAAAATGTAACTTTTTTGATATTGACAGACAAGTTCTTATTTTAAGTGTGTTTTTGTGTTTTTGTGTTTTTGTGTGTGTGTGTGTGTGTGTGTGTGTGTGTGTGTGTGTGTGTGTGTGTGTGTGTGTGTGTGTGTGTGTGTGTGTGTTCTCAGCTTTGGAATCCAAACTGGTTAGTCAGTTTTGCGAGGATGAGAACGGTGATGTCATCCTCAACCAGATAAATGGTAATGGATATGAAAACCATGGTACCGGCTTTCTATATGAATTTGACAACCTAGGAAACCGCATTAGCAACTCCAGTGAGCACAACAATCATCAAAACAATATGCACGTTATACATTCTGGTTCTATTGGAACCAACACCAATCCTGAAACTCATGTTGAAACTCACACTGAAAGGCACACGGGAAACCTTTCTGGAACTGACAGTGTAGCCCCTACAAACACAAGTACTGGAACTGATACAGAAACCCATACGGGAATAATCACACATGGTTTTGAGAGAGGAGACAGTGTTCCTGTAGCAGTCACTCTGGTGAGTCAAACATTCAGAACTTTTTGTTTCTGGATTAGTTTAAGCATCAGGAATTTTATAATATTTTATTTTCAGTTATTTAAGATTCAGAATCCAATATAATTTTTTTGGATAACTCAAAGACAAAATTTGATTAACTGAAATAAACTGTTCAATACTCATTAATTAGTTCCTCTCATGGTTTTCTTAAGGCTGAGCCAACAACACACAGAAGTCCTATACACATAGACTTTAAGCCCAGCAGCACTGGTGAAGCCTCTTCACACAACAAAACATCATCCTCCTCTTCTGAATCATCTAGTACAGTGCATTACGTCCCAATCCCACGACCTCCGTTGCCTAAAGGTAAACACTAAACACACAACATACTGAACCCTGCTGTGTCTAGTCTAACTGCATTTCAAATACTTAGATCTTGTGATTCAATAATATGTGGACACACTGGACACAATATGTGTGCTTATTAAGAAATACATCCCAAATGTATTTTTCCCCTTTTGCAGTATAACAGCCCTCAGTCTGCCATCCATATGGGTTAATTCAGTCAGCAATGTTTAGATCAGAATAAGTCAAACAGATGTTTCAGTTCATTAGCATTACAGGGCATTGAGGTCATGTCTTTAACAAACTGCTCCCACAAAGCTAAAACAATAGCACATCTCATCATCTTTTACTTAATCATATAATATAGGCTCTAGGGTCACGTTAGGGTTTTCCATGCCCATCCAAGAGAGAATATTTTGGGTGCTGGGCAGAGTGCCAATTCATGGCTGAGGAACCACTTACTCACGCAGACACACATTCACACATCCTGGTATAAGTTCTAATACTTATTCTACTACAAAAAAGTAGCAACTAATGGAATTAATGGAAATGTGAAATGCTTTAGATAGAAAAAGGTGTTTAAATCTTACAAACCCCCAACACCACCACTACAGTTTTTTTTCCTGTTCTGTATGTGATCAGAAATTGTGCCGTTGGACCCACGCTGTGAGCTGACCCTGGATCAGGGTACATGTCGAGATTACAGCATCCGCTGGTACTACGATCGAACCGCCAATGCCTGTGCTCAGTTTTGGTATGGAGGTTGTCATGGCAACCGTAACCGCTTCGACACTGAGAATGAGTGTAAGAAGACCTGCGTGGTTCCTCGTACAGGTAAGATCCAGTGGTGATGTTACTGTATTTGTCAAGTCCTGTCTGAGGAAAACTTTAATATGATCACCAGCCTCAACCTCATTAAACTCGTACTTTTTACATTTGATATAAATCTGAATAAAAATAAATACTGTGAGAGAGTTGAGCTCTATGATGGAGCTTAACACCACACAAAGCACATCTGACGGATTGTCAAGACAGAACAATGGCTTAGAGATCAGTACGCCTGCCTCTCAGTGCTAGGTATCTAGGTTTGAATCCCCGATCTAGGTAGAGTTTCCATGTTCTCCCAGTGTCTGCAGGTTTCCTCCGGGGTTCTCCGGTTTTCACACATAGTCCAAGAACATGGATTCAAGGTGAATAAAATGCATAGTGTGTGATTGTGTATGTGCCCAGTGATGGCTGGGTGCCCTTGTCTTAAATGTATCTGCCCAGTGCCCACAACCATGGCCATGGAAAACTCAAACTACCACCCCCAACCCTAATTGGTATTGATATTGGTATTTAGACATATAAAGATGCCTTGTCAGTTCCACTGTATATTTGGGAGGACATGGGGAGAATCTAAATATTGTTTCTTTCTCTCCAGAGAGAGAAAGAGAGAGGGGCCGCTTTGACTGATCACGCTCCCAACTTGTAGTAAGGGAAAAATATAGGACTAAGTGAAAGATAATGAATTAATTAAGTTCCACTTTTTTATGCCAATGTTTACCTCAAAAAGTTGATAGAGGATATGTCGTAGTAAAACAATGATGTGCTTTCTGTTCTTTCTTTTAGGAGGATAAGGAATATTTTGGGTGATGAAGACGAGGTGTTGTAACCTGTATTACCTCTTCCTTAAACAAAAAACATCAAAGAGACTTGATACAAAAACATTTACGTATGTCTCAAAGAAATCTAAGCAACCCAAAAATTTACACTTTCATTTTGCATTCCATAGAACTATGGAACCACCAGCCCACATTGACACACTCATTCACACTAACATTAACACCCTGGAATACTTTAATATCTCCACTTCACTTCAGCCTGGTTTTGGACTGTAGGAGAAAACCCACACACTCCCAGTAAGAACATGTAAACTGTTTTGAGGTGAAAGCACTGTGATATTAATTATTCAGCTTAAAACACAATAGATAGTGTTAAGTTGCAGTCATGTGTTTTACCACATGGTAATACATTTTTTTTTTTATTTAAAAACTATAATACAAGATTTGAACAACAAAACACACCTCAGTAACACAATAATTATTCATGTGTGTAAGAGAAAAATAATAAAATGTACAATATAAACCTACATCTAATGAGAACGATTGATGCTGTAGAACCAGTACAATGTACAGCATAGAACAGTATTACAAGAACATCTAGTACATACTGCCTTAAAAAGATATAACTATTTCAATATTTACTGATTATAGGTGGAATAAAAGAAGAATATGTGTGTTGTTTCTCCTCTTATCGACCTCATAATTTTTTTTATCATTTTCAGTCGAATAGTACTTCATTAAAAAAAATTACCTTTATGGTTTGATTATGTGTTCAAAATTTAATCATCTTTCTTTTACTTCCTAAAAAACCTAAAACATTATTTTTTTTTCAGCTTTTTGTTTGTCTGTATGTTCCGATACACCAAAAATAAATTGAAACGGACTGAACATAACTGATGTAATCCTGAATGCTGATCTTTTAATATTCACACAGTTGATTAATTTTGATTTTACTAGTAATTTTTATGTTATAATGTTTATATTAAAGTAGTCATTAAATTATTACAGATTTTATCATGTAAAAAAATTTGGACTAATTTAATACAAGAACATTTGATTTGGGGGTGTAAGAAATCCTGCGTCTGTCTCTCCTCCTGTTGCACCTCATGTCACCCGCTCTCTTAGCCCTGCCTTCTAGCTCTGCGTTTCTCTCACTCTCGCTCTCTCTCTCTCTCTCTCTCTCCTGCACC
>JAOUQT010305256.1:0-10930 GCA_025769995.1 Xyliphius kryptos | reverse complement strand
CAGACGCAAAATGCGTACAGGCTGCATTTTTATAGATTGTGATCCTTTTGTTTTGTACTCTTTGAATTCTTTACACCACACAGTGGTCCGTGAGATCCAGCACCCAGCCGTGCATTTTGTACTAAACTGTACACTAACGTTGTGGGAACAGTTTGGGGGCGGCCCATTTCCCTTTTTTTCTGCACCATGTCCATTTGCATGTGGAAACATGCGAGTCAGAGTGGTTCATTCAACACATTACAGTAAGAAGCAGACTATCAGAGTCACATGACTCACGGGTTCAGCTGAGGACTAAAAGATTTGCATAAGAAAAGAAAAAAAGTCAAAGAAAAAAAGCCCATCTTTATGAATCTACATTAAACGTTCCGAAACAGCTTATCCTGATCAAACTCTGAGGTTAAGATACTGCAAACTCTGACTGTGGAACATCATGGAATTCCACAGAACACAGAATTGGCGGTGTGACCAGTCACAGAGGCTCCTCTCTTCGCCTATAGAGAGAGAAACGATTTTTCGATTCTCCTGTATGTCCTCCATATAAAGCGGAATTGACCGATGTCTACATAGAAATACCAACAGTAATCTTTAAAAGCCTGATGATAAACTCAGGTTCACTGAACTGGGGTCAACACATTATCCACACTTTGCTCTGCACTTTTCCTTTTTTAGAAGTGAAAGTGTTTGAGGGGCGTTTGAGGACGCGGGGCCTATCTTAGACGTGGATGTAAAAGTAAAAGTGAAACGGAGGACGAAGTGAGCCAAGCATCCATGACCCGGCGTTGTAGGTCAACTGGAGAAAACCCATGCAGCATCTACACAACACAGTGCACGATGCAAAACGGGCTTGTTTTCACCTGAAGCAACTCACATCAAACCATTCAGACGATGGAAATCATGAGGGAACCCAACTAATACGGTTACCCCTTCCATTTTACCCCGCAATTACCCCACAGGAGGTATAACAACCTGGACAACAGGTGCCGCTTCAACACATGTAGGTCTATAGCATTCATGAAGTCAAACACCGATGGCTAACACTCACCATCCCTGTTTATCCCAAAAGTGTAGGATGAAGGTCTGGACATGAATACATGGATTTGGATGCTAGAACACAAACAGGCCTTCCCCAAACTGTTTCCACAAGGCTGGAAGCATACAATGGTCCACAGCGCTGAATGAAACCATGATTCAGGAATGTGTCCTAAAACTTTTGTCCCGGTGAGGTCAAAACAACAGCCAACCACCACAACGAGTTCCTCAGGCTGCGATCACACGATAAGCATCATGTTTTGTAGTTTTAATACGATCTGATAAACCCTGTGAGCCCGTATGCTGGTCTGCATAAACGCTGCAGGGTTGCCCGATTGAGCTTAATGTAAACTAACTGAATAATGGAGGGGGGGGGGGGGGGGTCAAACACGTGTTAGACGAGTGTTAGACAGACCTTGGGCAGAACGTTCTCGTCATATCAGTGTGATGGTAACAGATAAGTAACATTTACATGTTCCGTCAGTCAGACGGCGTCATGACAACAGCATCATTTGCATCACAGATGACACTGAAGTAACTTCCTCTGCCGACATCCGCTCGCAGAGCATATAAAAGGAATCTATGTGTCTGACAGACGGCTGCGCGGAACTCAGCAAGCTGATGACAAAGAGCAGCGGATGTGAAGCCGCTCAGCTTCTTCCACTTTCGGTACGTCAGCACCGCCACGCCACAGTCAACTGGCTTCTGTCTCAAGTGGCGGATCCACATTCCGATTGTGGAACCGAGACACCGCCGCCGTCTTTGTCCTCTGGGGTGTTGAACTAAGGCCGCACCTGAGCTACGGTCCTGTGACATCACCGAACAATACCACGGACAGACACAAACGTGAAGCAGATTCACACAAATGCAAAGCAACCTGAGACTTAAGATTCTTTATTTTGTGAACAAAAGGACCAAAAACAAGCCCTGCAGTGTTATCACATCTTTCTGTTCTATACAATTTCAGTATTGTTGCCATGGCGACAAAGGTCAGAAGAAACACTTTATATTGACTGGTTAAACCAAGACACTATTTTTTGGAACTATGTCCCAATACTTTTGTCCATATAATATACATCTACATGCTCATGAATGGCATATGACAGGAGTCACCAAAATGGTCACCTGTGAGGACCACGAGTAGCCCGTTTCAAGAATTGCTCACCATAGCGACATTGCAAAGCGGCACAAAGTTAATGTGAAATTTCAGAAGGCGTCACACGAGCTACCATGCTAATTACCCACCAGGCAGTGCACTACGAACAGAGAAAGCCTGTGAGGTAAAGGGTTGTGCAAACAGCAGACATTTTTTTTTACAGAGCCATTAAAAAATAAATACTGAAGCCAGTATGGATGGCGTTTAATGGGTTCTCCTTTAAACAAGAACTCCTAACAATGCTGCCCCTTAAGACAACTACGAGGGGAGTTGACATTTACTGCTGGAAAAGTTGGTATCAGTGACCACCAACGTGGCTCCTGTCACGATCGGCCGACACACAGGATTCATCGCACACTGTAGAGGTGATTCCCAAACAACATGCATTACCACCAAAAAGGTTGGTGACCACTAGTATAGGAGGTATTGGGGCTCAATCAGAAGGTTGAGGGTTTAAACTCCATGTCCACTGAAAATATCGATGTGGGTCCTTGTGCAAGGCCCTTAACCCTAATTTCTCCAGCGGGGATTGTAAAATAGCAGACCGTGCGTTTTGACCTCAACCAATCAAGTTGGGACCAGTCGCATCAGATCTAATAAAACAGATGGCCCGTAAGGTGAACACCATGCCATTACAGATGCTGACTTTTGCACTTTTTTTCCATGAGTGATGAAAACGCCTATTCTATACAGTAGCCTACTTAAATTGCCTCTCTATATAGTGTGTGGGCATGGTGATGGCACACTGTCCTGGTTGTATCTGCCCAGCAAGCGACACCTGAAGAGCATTAACACCACCACAGAAGTGACGGAGTGATGGAGCAGCTTCTCGGTCCACTGAGGCTGCATGAGTACCCAGAAGCTGAACCTTCACAGGAAAGACAAACTTCTCCGGCTTATTTACATGGATGTATTAATGTGAATCAAAAGTGAGCTCTATTTTTAAGACCCCCATCACCTCCATCAAGGTTTAGGCTGTAGCTCCAACCTGACGGTAGAGATTACATCATACACCCACAGAACAGTAAAAGCACCACGGCTTCTTATTGGGAACAAAGAGAAGATACAACAGAGGGTCTGTTTGGATTTGTTTAATATGTAGAATGGACTATTTATTCTTTGTTCTGTTCTCTCGCGGTCCACAGTCCATGGAGGAGGAGGAAGGAGGGGGCAGGAGGGTAGACTGTGATGGTTAATCTGACTACTGTGTGAACAGCCACGGCGATCAAAGGTCTTTGCAGCGCGGTTATTCTTTATCCCGTACGACTAAGAGTCACATGACTCTTTACAAATATGCAGATCAGTTTGTATAGAACACCTGCGGTGGAAGGTTTCAGAGATCGTGTATCCCACTTAAAAACATCTGGGTAGGTGTGTGTGTGTGTGTGAGTGTGTGTGTGTCTGTTGGGGGTTGGACGATCTCGGCTCACGATCTTCATTTGAATCCATCAGAAATGTGTTCGGTGGGGTGCGGTCAGTTACGTTCATCCACACCAGGGCCTTCCCTAAACTGTTTCCACAAGGTTGGAAACGAATTTGAATTCCTCACTAAACGGCCTGGTCTTGATACCTTTGTTCAAATAGTGTATAAATGTACTGATCACACTTATTATTACAGGCAGAGCACTTTATGATGTCATCATTTCCAGATAAATGGAAATGTACACACACACACACACACACACACACACACACACACACACACACACACACACACAACCCTAACGAATCAAACGGATATTTCCTTACCAGCGCTCTATTGTAAACCAGCCCAAGGGTCACATGGAAAAGTTCACACACCTTCTCACGAACACAAACATGAGAGAAGAAACCTGAGTTGAGTGTCTGATGTTCCATCAGTGTTCTTTAGGCTGCAGCATGTAAAGGTCTCATACACAAGTAAACAACAAACCACCAGGGTCTCTACAGGACTAATTAAATTTGTTTAAATTATTTCCTTATTTCTATTCAGTTCCATCTTTAATTATATAACTTAATATACTGATTAAATATAAGCACACACACATACATACTATATATAAAAAAATATCTCTATCTCTCTCCACATATATATTTATGTGTACACACGCAAATATACAAGTGAACTTACACATGCAGATGCATATACACAAGCGCATCTATCTATCTATCTATCTATATACATATATACACACACGCACAAGCATACATACAAGAGCACAAGGCAGATGCAACCAGGACAGAGCGGCAATGTAACGCTATGCGCGCACAGACTACATAGAGGCAATTTGGTTAAGCTACTGTATACAGTAAGCGTTTTTGGTTGTGGCCTATTACTCGTGTGTGTGGGTGTGTGTGTGTGTGTGTGTGTGTATGTATGTATGTGTATATATATGTGTGTGTGTGTGTGTGTGTGTGTGTATAAAATTTGTAGCTCCGGTCCGAGAACTGCCAATCTTGGTTTGTCCAGCCGTGACATTACTGACAATAACACACACCTCTGAGCGCTTCACATTCATATCAATGCATAATATAAAAAATACATTGTTCTCCCAATGTTTTTTATTAATAGCTTTCTGTAATTTGGCCACTAGATGACCGTGTTTGATGGTTGGCAAAACCAAAAACCTCTCTCATGCATTTAACGTTCACTTTAAAAAGCGAACTGGATCCCGTCGCGAATGACCAGTTTATTAACGATTTTGCTTTCAATAAACGCATTTATGAATTAAACCTTGTTTATTATACTTTTTTTTAAAGTAAAAACATTACAGGAAAGAGTCTGTTCCCAACACCTTTTCATTCTTATAATTTATTCACTATAATGCACAACCTCAAGCCTTATTACTTTAAATATACTGTATATACCAACACACACGATCCTTCAGCTGAATTCCTGTGATGGGTTTTGTAAACGTGCCAATTTGTCCTGGTTGGAAACGTCCTTCATGGTTCAGATAATCGGCAGCTGTTTTCTTTCTGATATTCAGTTCATTCATTCAGAACGTGTTCCACTGTTTTGGATACTTAGCACGTTGAACATACAGGTTGTTCTGTACCTTTTATCAGCCGAACAGAAGTTCTCCTGCTGTGTAGAATCCAACCTGAACTACACAAATCACTGACTCAAAACTTTAAACGTCAGAGGTTGTCCGCCCTCGTCCACGACCGTCGGTCTGCGTCTATCCGTCTGGCCGAATTTAATCTTTAGTTCGCCCTGTGAACATGGTGCTTCCAAATACTACCCTTAAGTGACAGATTCTGCAGCCACAATGCAGATCCATTTTAAACATTGTTTAAACAGACTTTTTTCTGTATAGTGCAAGCAGCTGCAGAGAGGTGGAGGAGTCTGCACCACCTCAGGCCACGATCTTTAATAAAACTGCTGTTATTAAATTGGCAGGGGACATGTGGAAATAAAACCACTTCATTCAACATCACAGATATTTTATATCTGGTGTAAATCACGTACGTATTAAACCATCACATGAACATTTTGGTCCAAGAAGAAATGGATCCAAACTGAGGTTTGGCTTCACACTAAAGAAAACCCCCAAAATCTCACAGAGAAAGGTTGTGCTACCTTCTGCTCACCCATTACTCATTAATACCAACACCATGTCTTCAGTCGCTCACAAGCTTCTACTGCAGAGTCTATTTAAACATCTGTAGCAGATTCTGGCCAGGTTGCATTTGCAAAAGGAGCTTACAAACCTGAACTCTCTCTCACTTCAACACTGATGGTGGTTTGTGCAGTTTACATCCTGTGGAAACCTCATGCACTCACCTAATACTGCGGCCGCACTCAACCTGCAGATCATATCCACCTCGCTGCTCTCACTATGTTTAGAAGTTTGCACCGGCTTCACTCCGTCACATGGGCTTCAACCGTGTCGTCTTTGCATGTTTGCACATATTGCCTGTACCCATGATTCATGTCCGCTCACAGAAGACGTAATCTGTTAGCTTTAAGCAACCCGGTGCACAACAAATATCTAATGACAAAGTGAAATTGCGTGAAACTGAACACTCACCGCAGTCTGAGCCTGGCACCGATAAACGGGGAAGCAGAGAGGATGTACTGTTCTGCTGCTCAGGCACCAAACCGTCTCTGATAATTCCGTACAGAGAGACCCAGCCTTAGAGATAAACACCTTTCGGCCGGTGTGAATAGTTAACTTACCCAAAGTGCACTTTGTCCATGTGTATCCTTTCTGACACACTGCCACAGCGTACACACTTATATTTACAAACGCCATTCTATATTTATTTTCAGATTTATTTTAAGCAGGTCATTAGCTTATCATATTTAGTCTTGGCTGCACATGGCGTACCACATGACCGGGACAGATGAAATCATCGCGTCTCTGCGGTGTGCACTATTGCAGTTACAACATTGTCATTTTGCTATGAGTATGAGCCACAATTGCGTTAAAGAAGAAACACGGGGCATTTAATTTCTGACATCCCTCAAAATACGAAACACAAAGGGATTTTTTAAATGATAAAACGGGTAGTTCCGGTACTTAAATCTGATTGGCTGAGCCGTTAGTCCAGTCTTAACATTAACCACACACTCCTCTGAGCACTTTACATTCGTATCAATGCGTACATTAGTTTCCCATTTTGTTATAAACTGCAATCTGCAATTTGGCCACAACATGGCAGAACCAGGATCCACTCAACGATCAGTGTTCACTTTAAAAGAAACGTACTAGATAACGTCATGGAAGACCAGTTTATTGGGGTTTTTTTTAATCACAGTATGTTTGTAATTTTATAAAAGCAATAAGGTAATTGAGGTTGTGTATTATTGGGAATAAATTATAAGAAAAAGGCGTAACTACTCTGCTTCGTGTCCAGCAACCTCACAATAACATCTCCTTATTGCTTTCTCATAAAATGGATATTGAAGGTCCTTAAAGCTGATTGGTTTAGCTGTTTGTCCAGCCAATAACACACACCTTTGATCACTTCACACTTATCAATGTGATTATTTTAAATCATTAAGTACAGATTAATATAAACAGCTAAACAATTCTCCATGAGCACTAATTTTATAGCGGCTGCCACTAGATGGTCGTATTTGATTGTTGAGAAACCGGAAACCTGTTGGTCAGCGATCAGCGTTCACTTTAAAACGAGACTAGATTACAGATTACATCGCAGAAGACCAGATTACAACCAAACTTTGTTTTGTTTTTTATTGGAGTGTGTTTGTAACCGTTAAATAAAAGCAATAAGGCACGTGAGGTTATGTATTTTTGTGAATAAATCACAGGAAACAGCTCTATTCCATGATTTGTTTACAATTATGCCGCCCACTTATACCTTATTGCTTTACTATAACCCTTTAAAATTGTGTCATTATCTAGTAGTCAGTGTATTCTATACTCTGGGTTAGGCCTGGGCGATATACTGAAATTTATGACTGTAACCAACGTCATTTTGCTCTAGGCCTGGGCGATATACCAAAAATTTACCGATACCGAAATTTATGATGATAACCGACATCATGTTCCTCATATCGGTAGTTTCGGTATCTTAAAAAAAATTAAATAAAAGTCTTTTTTTTGTCGGCTACGTTCACGTTCCTTTAAGAGGCTGCGCTCAGTGCTCTCTGTAGGGAAGTCACATGACTACAGGGAATTGTACCATCAATATGGCTGTGAAGTATTTATGTAAGCCATACATTCTTTACTTTCGGGATATGTGTGAGTTAAAATTATCATCCATTTATCGTATCGAGGTGAACTGCTCAATATATCGCAATAGTGATTTTAGGCCATATCGGCCCAGCCCTATTTTGCTCATATTGATATTTTCGGTATCTAAAGTTGTTTTGTCTTTTTTTGTCGGCTTCATTAATGTTCCTTTAAGAGGCTGTGCTCCGTGCTTTCTGTAGGGTAGTCACATGACCACATGGCAATAAAAAAGGACCTGTGGCTGTGAACTATTTATGTTGGCCTTATTTTGTGGGTATGTTTGTGTTAAAATTATCATCCATTTATCGTTATCGAGGTGAACTGCTCAATATATCGCAATAGTGATTTTAGGCTACATCGTCCCATCCCAACTGTGGGTCGAAGCAAAATTCACAATCAAAAGTCCGAAAAATCACCTGACTCACCGGATTGGGATGCCATTAGCAAAGTGTTTTTTTTTTTTTTTAATCCCAAACATATACTCCGACTCTGCAACCTTAAATCCTAAAGCTGAAATGATGTTCCGTCAATCCCCGGCGCGTCCCTGGATCACTCAGTCAGCGTGTTTACACAGCGAGGAAGACTGACTCCAGTGTAAACTGTGATTTCAGCATCATTAACCGGCTGGGAGAGAGTTCTCAGACATGGGTCTCAGTGAATCTGGATGTAATAAACACAGGAGAACAGGATGGATCGGCGTGCAGATGTCTGCAGATCTGGATTGCATACACACCGAGTGTGACAGCTGGAGGAACCATTAGAACCACGCAGACCTGCAGGTAACAGAATGCCATTCCTACAAAACAGTGTCGCTGGATCGAGACAAGCGATTCATCACTGCCTGATAATTCTGAAATAAGGACCCAGGTTTTAAAAAGCGCTAGTGATGGATGGTACAAAATAATTAGGTGGTGGTGCACATCAGGAGTTCCTCTCATGATCAATCAATGAGGCGGGATCATTTCTTATTAATCTTGTCTTTTATATCGGATATTTAAATTAGTATATCAGGTGGCATGGCGGCTCAGCACATCCGTCTCCCCAGCACCTCTCAGGTTCGAATCCCGATCCGGGTGGAGTTTCAATGCCCGTGTTCGCATGGGTTTCCTGTTTCCTTCACAGTCCAAACACATGGATTCAAGGTAAATGTACAGCTCTGAATTGCCCCTATGAGATGTACTCATGTATGACCACTGTATGAGGTACAGGAAAAGGTTTTAGAGTCAGGTTGCACATTTATAGAGAGTGGGGTGATTAATTCTCAAAGAACCACATGAGCGACTGAGGCTGGTGTGGGGGCGGAGCTAACAGGTTGAGCATACTGTGTGCAGGTCAGGCACCGGATACAGCTGCATTGCTTTTATTGTAAAGCCCTCATTCTCATCCTCTGTAGGTTCAACTACGACGTTGCATTGCATGATCAACCCTCTTCATCTGATCCAGACCCCTGCAGCTCCTCTCATGTTAAAGTACAAATCGTTCTCCGTTGGGATCCAGTAGCTGCTCACATTCCATACAAGACCTACAGAAGAACCTCTGAATCTGCTCCCGCTCTCCTCAATTTTACAAAGACACACCTCTTCTATTTATACTTTTTTGTATTATTTATTACTATTTGTGCATTTTTATTATTGTGTGATTACTGTTTTGGTTCCACTGGATGATAAAATTTGGTATATTTATCCTCTGGGACAAATAAAAGTATTCTATCTATCTAGTTCTCAGTGCTTTAATGATGACCGCTCTGGTGCTTTGACCTCATCACGCTGTCTGTATCCCTGACCCCGGTCTGTACTGCAGAGTCATTCAGAATCATGTTCGGGATTGATGACACAGCAGTTCAGGGCTAGCTGTATGCTTGTGGTTAAGGAACCAGCCTTGTGACCTGAAGGTTCCCGGTTTGATTTCCGGTCCCACCAAGTACTATGGCTGAAATGCCCTTGAGCAAAATACCAAACCCTAATTGTTCCCCAGCTGCTGTACACATGGCTGCCCACCACTCCAGGTACCTGGAGTTCACTTCACCGATGTGTGCTTCATTGCACGGATGGATTAAATGTGTATGATGAATTCCATTGTGTGTAAAGCACAGTAGGCAAATTGGATCACTTTTTCTTCAACAGGTTCCTCTGTAACTGAATAATGTGCCATTCTTTAACTCAGATAAAATCATTTGGCTCAAGATAAACTGACTGATTAAGTGCTTTTAAGATCTTTCAATACAACAGATCCCTTAATCCACTCTCCAGATGATCATCTGGACAGCAGGGATTAACTAAAGTGAGGATGAATCCATCAAGTGGGTTTAATCCTCTCAAACGGTCCTCATCCAATTAGATCCATTCATCACCTGCTGCGAACGTTCGATGAGCCAGTGGTCACCAGCTGACGTCGAGCCATACTAACATGCTGCAACTTCAGGTGCCGTGCGATATAGATACCACACAACCATCACATTTCACCCAGAAAAGCATCACAAGATCTGTCACGCTACTGAATCGGTCCTGAGTACCTACAAGGCTGAAATTTGGCATCAATTTCCCATTATGTCCTTAAAAAAAACATTCTCACTTTTCTTACATTCAAGTGTTCGTTCGCTATCGCCATCAAAGGCAACAACTCGGATGGATTGGGGTCTTCACAAGTACCTACAGCTCTGAAACTTGGCTCAGTCATTCCTTATCATGTCCTTAGAAAACCTACTGATAAATTCACGTAAGAAAGCTACTGTGTGGACACCAACTCATTTAAAATATATAAACTAACATTATCATCAAGTTCTCCAACGCAGCGCAGTACAGGTATTTCTCTAATGTAATTATAAAACTACAGTTAATCTATATAATAAGCAGAGCTGATGCACTTAAAATTAAATCTATTTATATGTAAATATACACCGCTCAAAAAAAAAAAAAGGGAACCATTAAAACAATGTAACTCCAAGTAAACCACACTTTTGTGAAACCAACCTGTCCAGTTAGTGTGCAACACTGATTGTGAATCAATTTCACTTGCTGTTGTGCGAATGGAACAGACAACAGGTAGAAATGAGAGGCACTTA
>JAOUQT010305247.1:0-15572 GCA_025769995.1 Xyliphius kryptos | reverse complement strand
TTTATTTATTTTTTTTTTTTTTTGCTAAACATTTTTTTTGCTAAACAAAGTTTTTTCATAAAGTGGAAAATAAAAAGGACTTTAGATTTTATCCCATTTGATTTAATAAGCAAAGCTTTTTGCTCTTCAACATTAAATATGTTAAAAAAAAAAAAAGAAAGAAAATTTGCTCACAGTTAATTTGAGCTAAAAGTAGTAAGTTTCATTGTGATGTAATAAATTGAATAGGTGAGGATTGTACTGCTTTTAAGTTTCTTCAGTTCTGACTTCTGAATAGATGCTTGAATTGGGGTCCTGACATCTTTGCTTCTTCTTTGTTTGAACGTTCTGCTGTTTTATTGAGGTGTAAAAAATCTCACTTTCACAAATCTGCAAACATAAAGCATTTCAATAAAATTCTGAAAACGATATATATATATATATTTACATCATCTTCAGAAAATTTAAGTGCACGGTTTTTTGTTTTTTTGTTTTACATGCAAATGTATTATTATAAACTTTCATTTTAAATATATTCTTTAATTATACATGTGCAATTTATAATTTGAAATATTTAATTGTGGTATTACTTAAAAATATTTGTATCTGTGTATTTGGTGCATGATGGGTTGCAGCAGTACCTCATCATTTGTTCCAGTCCACATTTGAACATTTTCTTCCTGAACTGATTTATTAGCATTGACTGTAAATTAAGCAAATATATTTGCAAGTATTATAACATTCTTACATTCAACATTTTAATGCACTGCAATTGAAACATGCAATGCCTGTGAACAATCTACCTTGAAATACTTAAGCATTACCTGTTCTTGTTTTTCCACAATGGTAGTACACACAGACAGAAAAGAGCAGGGGTTGAAGAAAAATGCACAAAGTAACAACAGTGATGAACAGCTGCCAGCTAACACACCCCTGAGGCTCCAGTTCAGGATGATCACTGGGTTCATGATATATTTCTGCACCATAAATGCACCAAAGACAAAAATATGCAACTGTAGAATGACCATAAAACATTAGGTCTAAATAACAGTGTCAATTCTACATGTCCTGATGAACTAAAAATATGTATTTTAACATGAATTATGTATTTAGAAGAAGAAACAATTTTAATAGCAAAAGGCAAAATAATACTTATACAAACTAATCTGTGTTTTTTGTTGTAGCTCTCTGTATCATGATCTAAATGAGTTTTCCTCTTTGATCCTTAAAATAAAAGCTGGTTTAAAAAATAAAAATAAGTTGACAGTCTTACCGAGCAGAGAGAGTCGAGTGAATTTGTTTCCATAGCGATGTCCACTACTGTTAATTGAACAGAAATAAAGCCCCAGCTCTGATTCGGTGAGGTTCCTAATCAGCAGATCATTTGTATTGTTAACAGGATTCCATACAAATGAATATCGTGGCAAGGATCCACCAAGAACAATTAACTGTGTTATTGAAACAACATGCTGTGAGGAGTTTCTCAACCAGATGGCATTCATTGCTGATTCCCCAATGCAGTCAGAATAGATCAGAACATTTTCTCCTGGTCTGACCTTCATCTCCACCTCGGTTCCAAAGGTCCTCCTCAGACTGAACAATATAAAACCTGCTACAAAACACACTTTAAATGCAACAACAATCTTCCCAATGTCTAACACAACTTCCAACAACATTAAAAAGTTCCAATTATTGTTTTCATGTAAAATAATCGGCTACGAAACTCACTCATCAAAACGTTGCGATTGAGTCTTGAGCTCTCCATCTCAGAGACTAGTGCTGGGCGGCTTATTGTTGTAAAGATGTTTGTGCTGCTCTTGAATCTGATTGGTCCATGTAACTGGAACATACTGTTTTCCCTTTTAACACCTTTACTGGTTGCGGTTAAGTCAGGTAAAGCTAGTGACCAGCATTAGAGACAAGAACACAAACAAAACACCTTTTTATAATTTCTTTCCAACCATGACATTATATTATGTCTGGTTGTCATTATATCAAGCATACCACACCACTGGAACACTTTCAACACCTTTGTGTAAATAGTTTGAAGTGTTGTCTGATTACGGTGTGTTGCACATTGTTTGTGTAATATACTAATTCTTGATAACTGTGTTATCTAAAAATGTTTTGTCTGACCCTTTTACAGTTTCACTGTCAGTTATTGAACGTAATGCGTTAGTGTCAACAAAATTAAAAGCTGATCTCAGACCAGTGAATAGACCCACAGGAAGTGGTATGAACAAAAGGTGTGTGGGTTTGAATGTTTTGTGGGTTAAGTGTGCAGAAATATATCATAGTTTATATGTCTTTTTATATGTAGCCCACTTGGCAGCTTTATGTTCCATTGCTAACACAAACCTTATCGAAACCTTTCTTAGGCAATCCAGATGACTTGTACCACAGTATGCAGAAGTTTTAATAGCATTTAACTGTAATCTTGATTTTTTTGACAAGACATCTCGCACAAATCTTTGTCTTTAGTTTATATACATTTAGCAAATCAATTTCCAGGCTTTCCATGCTTCATCAGGTCCTGGATCAATTCAAATGTTCAGTTTATAACGTGTAAACAGATTTGCATAAAGGCATGTGGTGGATCAGTGCTCTTAGCCTCAGTGTGGTTTTCCTGTTTTAACATGACTGCACATTGTCAGCCATGAGGGAGAGTGGAGGAGAGATACAGCACAGATGTAGTTTAGATTTAAAAGTATGCAATGATTTAAGTACATATTGTTAAATTGCATGTTTTATATTAAACGATTGTAACTTATTAACATAAAGATATATTTCTATTGACATTACAGCTTTCAAAGTATTTTTTTATTAAAGTATTAGTATCCATCCATCTATTATCTTACGCTAATTCCTCTACTAGAGTAGGGTTCCCAATGCCCCTCCAGGGGAGAATATCTCGGGCACTGGGCAGATACTCAGGGCGCAAATTTATCGTCTGGCAGACACTCACTCGCACATCCACAAACACACACTACGGGGAAATTTGGTGCCTTCAATTAACCTGGAATCCATGTTTTTAGACTGTGGGAGGAAACCGGCGAACCCGGAGGAAACCCACGCGGACACAGGGAGAACATGGAAACTCCACACATATTGGAATTCGAACCGGGAACCCCCAAACCCTATGTCTGGTTTATTTGGTCATTTAGCATATTTTTTTTTTCCCCAAAGTTCCTCCCAAGTATTTCAACTTGTTTTGGGTCAAAACAAAGGGTTGATAGCCACCTGGGCGCAATGTGGGTTAAGGGCCACTTTGGTAATTTCAGTGGACCTTAGGATTGAACTCAAAACCTTCAGATTGATAGCCCAAAACGTGAACCACTAATATATCACACCCTTGCACGAAGGGCCTCGTGACGGCGTGAATAACCTGTTCCAGTGAGGTGTATAAAGGCTCACCTCATAAGGGCGGCATGGTGGTTTAGTGGTTAGCATGTTCACCTTTCAGCGCTGGGGATTCCCGGTTCGAATCCCAATCTGGGTGAGTTTTCAGTTTCTCCATGTCGTTTTCTCCCAAAGTCCAAAAACAAGGAAATAAGGTTAATTGGCTGCTCTAAATTTCCCCTACAGTGTGTTTGTGCCCAGTGATTTGCCCAATGACCAAAACTTTCTTTTTTGGATGGGTATGGGGATCATCGTAGAGGATTAAGCAGAATAAATATATGAATGTTGATGATAGCAATCCGCAATGGCGTCCGTTCTTGGCAGACACCACAATATGTTCCCTAAATACTATCATTCTTTTTTTTTTTTTTTAAATTAGCAGAACATGTCGATAGGAATGTCCAAATTAATCCCATGTGTGTTACAGCTATTAAAGTCTTAGTATTAGTAGAAAAATACATGTGAATTTGAAATGTAGATATATTTAACAGCTTTCATCTGTAAGTGCAGCAGGGCCTGAGTGTGAATTTCCTGTGTGTGTCTAAACAGCTTTAGTTTGCCGCAACAATGACGTTACTATCTCTAACCACAGATGTTTCCATCACCTTGCATGAGTGTGTATGCTTATGTGCAATAATCATTTCCTAGATCAGTTTCATAACATTAGGCAGGCCTTGCTATTCTGTGTGAATAGTGGAAAACTGGTCTGAGATCTGTGTTTAAAGTGTGCAGTCTGAGAGACTTTTAACCTGACCATGTGGTTTTGAAGTTTCAGTATGATTTTGTTTTCCACACACTTGCAAGTTTTATGTTTTTTTTATTTAATATGTATGTGAGAAAGTAAAATTGCATTTTGATATATTTAAATCTTTTTAAACCTGAAGCAAAGAAAATGTTGGGTGTGTATACAAGGTAGTTTATAATGCATATTTCATACAGAAGCAATTTAAAGTGCTTTACAGAGCAGTTCAAAATAGTAAAAGCCATTAAAATAATAAAATAGTGCATTAGGAGAAAGAAAATATTAATAAAAAATAATAGTGCAATAAAAATATTTAAAAAATAGCAGATGCAGCATGTTGAAACCTAATTGTATTTTAGGTTTTTGTTTCTGTCACTAATGTGACTAAAGACTGCAGATAGTTATGCACCAATAGTGTTTCGAGGCTCCAAAATAACACTTTCATTTGTATTCAGTTAGGAAAAAAACAGCAGCTTTTAAGATGAATACAAATCCAATTATTCATTTTAAGAAGTATAATTGGGAACCAGCCTTGCAACCTGAAAGTCCCCGGTTCGATTCCCAGTCCCACCAAGTACTATGGCTAAAGTGCCCTTGAGCACCTAACCCCAATTGCTCCACGGACAAGGCTGCCCACTGCTCTGGGCACTGGCCCACTGGCTCACTTCACCAGTGTGTGTGTGTCTGTGTTTCACTGCACGAATGGGTTAAATGTGGAGGACAAATTCCTCTGTGTATAAGCACAGTAGGCAAAATAGATCACTTAAAGAGACTAATTAAAGAGACAAGCATCTAAAATGACAAAGCCGTATCTGTAAAACCTTTTTTGTGCACTTTGAAGTGGTAAAATTTAGTTTTTTTTTTTGCACCACCCAAATCTTTCATGTTTCATAGCCACTAAGGTCGTGCATGTGCTCTCTGATGCCACAACTTTTTAAGTTTCACTTATAACCGCATGCACACAAGGCTGGCTGTGTATAGGAAAGCAACACAACTTTACAGTGCCACAAACGGTTAAAAAAAAAGCATAAGTAAAACGGTAAAAACATGCCATAAGACTTATATCACAAAGCATTATAACACAAAGCTCTCTTTACAGTCATAAAGTATAACCTCTTTGAAAGTGACTGCATACATATTACACAATGGCTTATAAAAGCGTATAAATTCTTTTTACAGACTGTAAATGAAGTGTAATCATCTTGTTTTAACTAAGAATAGGAAGTTAGGCAAGTTGAAAGACAATAACGCAGTAGCGCCACCATTAATGTTGGATGAGATGTTATGCGTACGTCAGAGAGGAAGTTACAAATATGCAAAGAAAAGACATTATAAACACATTAATCGATATTCTTGCAGACGTATTGATGCATCGAATTACCGGTTGTATAATTTATTATTCAATTCAAATTGATTAATATTTACACCCTACTTAATAGTAGTACATAATGACTATAAATGCTTTTACAAACTTAAGGTTAATTCAAATTATAATCTATTAGCTAAACTTCTAATAAATCTAAAGTTCATCAATGTTTACGTTATAATGCAATATGCCACTTTGTGTTATAAAGCCTTTATTATAACACTTTATGGATGCTATAATGAAAATTTATGTACATTACAAAGGCTTATGAAAAATGCTATAAATGTTTTGTAAATGCTCTTATAATGCATTATGAATACCAGATTCAAATTAAAGTGTTAAATTTCTACATTAAATCAAAACCCTAAACCAAACACAAAACAACATTTTTTTTTATTTGGCCCATTCAGAATTGAAAGTTTCAGGCGCTGGGCAGAGACACCCAGCACAGGGCACCAGGATAGCGCAGGGCACACTCACTCACACAGTCACACAAACAAAAACATACTATATGTGGCAATTTAGAGCATTCAATTTACCTTGAGTCCATATTTTTGGACTGTGGGGGAAAACTGGAGAACGTGGAAACTCCACCCAAATGGGATTCGAACTAGGAATCCCCAGCACTGAGAGGCAAACATGCTAACCACCAAGCCACTGTGCTGCCACTTACTAAAATATTCTTTGATTCATAGAAATGTGAACGACTAATTGCACTTTATAAACCCACATTTATAAAATGGCTTTATTTGTTTGCAACTTAATTTTAACTTGTCAGTAGCATTGTTTTCTCCATTATATTAAGTTACATAACAGTATTAAAACCTTAGATATGACTTGTATGTATGCACATAATAAGTGTTTTAAATTGAGCAAGATGCAAGAGAACATTGACACGTGTTTGTATAACAACTATCAAGTAAACCAAAGTACTTGGTTTGATCTGAGGGCCTCATTGTGGTTTAGTCTGAAGGGAAATGGTTACTCTAGTTCTCACGACTCACGTGGAAAAGTGGAGATGCATTACTTTCTTGATCTGATCCCATTAATTAACATCTGTAAGTTTAACATGTTTACGTGTTTGCCCCCTTTCTCATGTTTGTCACATTTAAGTGTGTCGGAACATCAAACTAATTTAAATAGTAGTCAAAGACAACACAAGAAAACACAAAATCCAAATTTAAATGAAGGTGCTTATTATTAGTGATACAAAAAAGATCCAAACCTTCATGGCCCTGTGTGAAAAAGTGATTGTTAAAACATACCATCACTGTGGTTTATCACACCTCAGTACATTGTCTCTAGTGACATCCAGGCCTGATTATTGCCACACCTGTTCTTAATCAAGACATCACTTAAATAGGACCTGCCTGACAGTGATGTCTACCTAAAGATCCTTAAAAGCTACACATCGTGCCGGGATCTATCAGTCTGGAGAGGGTTATGAAACCATTTCTAAAGCTTTGGAAATCCAGCAAACCACAGTGAGAGCCATTATCCCCAAATGGCAAAGACATGGAACAGTGGTGAACATTCTTAGGAGTGGCCGCCGCACAAAATTACCGCAAGAGCGCAGCGACGACTCATCCAACAAGTCACAAAAGACCCCACAACAACGTCCAAGTACTGCAGGCATTACTTGCCTCAGTTAAGGTCAGAGTTCATGCCTCCACCATTAGAAACAGACTGGGCAGTTGCAAAAAGAAGGCCACTGCTGAGCAAAAAGAACATTAATGTCCATTAAAGTAAGAATATAATTAATGAGCCAATAAAACAGGAAATTAAAAAAAAAAAAGCATATTGTAACAGAACAACATTCAGAAACTGTTTCATTTTATTTATTTAAGCCACCCAAAACTTTCAACAATGTTTAATAAGTCAAGATGTACAAATTGTTTTTAAAAATTACTTTCTTTACACTTTTAAGTTTGCAACACACGAAACATTTTCTTGATAGAAAAGTTGATTGAAATTCTGCACTTACAAGCAGCACAACTACTAACTCTATATTTACTCCATGTTAAGATCTGAATAGATACTGATTTCACTAATCTGAACTCCTTGATTCTTTTTTTTTCTCATTTTTCTTGATGTACACTGATGTGTAACAAACCTCTGGTATTTCAACCTGTAGAGACATTCAGAAAGAACGTATGAGTTTTAAAATAGCTGAAAGCGGACATTTGTTTCAGGAAAAAAAACAAAACCTTTTAAGTAAAACTAAACACACTGTGTGAGTGCTGTTGTAGTAGCCAAAAAACTAAATCTATAAGGCTTTCTTTAAATTCAACCAGTGCAGGAGATAGACGTTCTATGAACAAAGAGAAAGATGGAGGGAGAGAGAGAGCGTGTGTGTGTGTTCGTGCGCGCGCGCTATGTAAGATGTAACGGCTGCTTGTGGTCATGCTAAAAAACATATGCATGTTATGCACTATAACTATTTGAAGCCACTGTGTCTGTGGTAAAACTGAAAAGTATTATGTTTTGTGACAATAAAGCCAGATTTGATTTCATCACGTCTGTACCAGAGAGTTTGCTACACACATTCTTAGCAAAGAACAAACCGTTGCACTATATTATGTGGAATGGCACAAAAAAGTATTGAATACGCTTACTGAAATTTACTTAATACTTTGTACAAAAGCCTTTGTTGGCAATGACCACTTCAAGACGCCTCCTGTATGGAGAAACTAGTCGAATGCATTGCTCAGGTGTGATTTTGGCCCATTCTTCCACGCAGGCTTCAAATCTTGAAGGTTTTGTGGGCCTTGTCTATGAACTCTGATCCTTAGTTCTTTCCATAGATATTCTATTGGATTCAAGTCAGGTCATTGGCTGGGCCATTCTAGCAGCTTTATTTTCTTTCTTTGAAACCAATTGAGAGCCTCCTTGGACACAGCCAAGGGGTCATTGTCTTGCTGAAAAACAGCCCCACGCCATGATGTTCCCACCTCTAAACTTCACTGTTGGTATGGTGTTTTTGGGGTGATGTGCAGTGCCATTTGACCTCCAAATATGATGTGTATTATGGCATCCAAAGAGATCAATTTTGGTCTCACCTGATCAGACTATATTCTCCCAGTATTTCACAGGCTTGTCTAAATGTTGTGCAGCAAACTTTAAACGAGCTTCAACGTGCTTTTTCTTCAGTAATGGAGTCTTGCGTGGTGAGCATACAAGCCATGGCGGTTGAGTGCATTACTTATTGTTTTCTATGAAACAGTTGTAACTGCTAATTCCAGATCTTTCTGAAGCTTTATACAGACACCTGCTAAATGACTACATGTAAATGTAATTGCCAGTTAGATGTAAGATTTCAAACATCTTTAATCTTGTATGATTAAAATTGTAGCACAAGCTTTAACTAATACAAACACAAATAAGACCATTTATTCAGTCTTGTTATATTAACGTGTTTTGGCACCATAGTTCACCTAAAACTGTGCCAGTGCTAACAAGAGCTGCACTTGGGCTGGGGAATGAGTTGTCCAGGGTATTTTCCCGACTTCTGCCCTATAAGTACTGGGCTATGTATAAGTAAGGGTGTTTTAACGTAATATTGCATTACTGCATAAACCCTATTTAGAGCCATTTGACAAATAAAGAAAAAAGTAAACTGCCTTATTTTAGTGATCAATAATAACCTGATCAAATTCCTAGGCACAGGTCATGACTTCAGTCTTAGATCATGTGTAAAAAACTCTTTGACAGAGTTGTCAGATTTTGAATGTACAATTTACAGCCATGTTACAGAGAAGACTTGACTGCCAAAGTGACTTCAGTCAAAACTCACATGGTGTATTATATCAAGATTGTATTTTGAACTGACAAGCAAACATGATACAATATATAAAAGCTGGAAATACGAAGGAAAAAAAAAACTAAGGCTACATGCAGAACATTTTTCAAACAAAATTTCCTTTCCATTGAGGCATCATGAATGTGAAAGGAGCTATTTAAATTCAAGCTCAAGTTAATTTATTTAGCACTTTTTACATTAGTACATTTACTCAAAGGAACCTTACTAATTTAAGGCTAAACCTTCAAACAACAAGATGTAAAACAGAGTGTAGAAAGAAATTTCTGAACATGTATACAAGTGAATTATCGTTATGCTCATGTATGAACAGTATTCCAATAGTTGTATGATCAGAAGTAGGACATTATGCAAATTAGCATGATGGGATGAAAATAAATTTAAAAGAACTGGCGTTACCTTTTGAAAGATGGCTTTGAGCTCGTTGGGGTCGGCCCTTTTGGTTGACTGCACCTGGAAATGGAGGATTAATGTTGATGTCTTAATGCTTTGGAGTATGAGCGTTACATTACCACTTGTTAAATCAGACCTTATTCTTGCAAACATTACGTGATATAAAATTTATGCTACAAACAACTCAGGTTTTCAAAAAAATATTCTCCACATATCAGATTTCAGAGCAACCGCTCCATCAGAAAGGTAAACAGCATCCACTATAAAGCTTAGTATAACTCAAAATGACATTCCAAAATGTTGTTTTCTTTAAACCCCAAAGATATATACACTCCACTGAAGCATTAAAATGAGAAAACTTTCAATATAAAACCAATTTTCTTTAAAATCATTACTTACTAACTGACCTGTTGTCTAATTAGTTGGCAACTAATCGATTATTCGCTGCAGTGCTTGTAGATAAAGGTCATAGTGTGTCTGAACCTAAATATCGTCTATGTTTAGACAGACACCTTAATAAATAATAACCAAGAATTGTGTTGCAGCTGCTCCACAACAACTATGGAATTACAGGCAGCCTATGTGGCCCCTCACATAAAATCTTTTAAATAAATCCATCCATCCATTATCTTCCGCTTGTCCGGGGTTCAGGTCGCGGGGGCAGCAACCTAAGCAGAGAGGCCCAGATGTCCCTCTCCCCAGCCACCTCCACCAGCTCAACTGGGGGGATTCTGAGGCGTTCCCAGGCCAGCCGGAAGATATAATCTTTCCAGCGTGTCCTGGGTCTTCCCCGAGGTCCTGTCTACCAGCAGGACTTGCCTGAAACACCTCCATAGGAAGGCGCACAGGAGGCATCCTTACTAGACACCCGAACCACCTCAACAGGCTCCTTCCAACGCGTAGGAGTAGCGGCTCAACTCCGAGTCCCTCCCGGATAACCGAACCCTCAAGGATCCTGGAGAGAGTAAAGAGCTGGTCTAGTGTTCCACGACCAGGACGAAACCCGCATTGTTCCTCCTGAATCTGAGGTATGACTATCTGCCGGATTCTCTTCTCCAGCACCCCTGCATAGACCTTACCAGGAAGGCTGAGGAGTGTGATTCCCCTGTAGTTGGAACACACCCTCCGAGCCCCTTTTGTAAAGACAGCCCTACAACATCCAGAGCTTTGAGGAACTCCGAAGCCCTGCCACCACGGAGTTTTCTAACTTCCCTAGCAACTTCAGCCTCAGTGATGGACAAGCCTCCCCGCGGGTCCTCTGGCTCTGCCTCCCCTCTGGAGGGTGTGTTGGTTGGATTGAGAAGGTCCTCGAAGTATTCCTTCCACCGCCTGATGACGTCCCTAGTTAAGGTCAACAGTGCACGACCTCCACTATATACTGTGTTAGTGGCACACTGCTTTCCCCTCCTGAGTTGCCTGACAGTTTCTGCCAGAATCTTCTTGGAGCCGACCGAAAGTCACTTTCCAAGGCCTCACCGAACTCCTCCCACACCAAGGTTTTTGCCTCTGCAACGCGCAAAGCTGCCGATCGCTTGGCCTGTTGTACCCATCAGCTGCTTGTGGAGTCCCACAGGCCAACCATGCCTGATAGGACTCCTTCAGCTTGACGGCATCTCTCACCTGGGGAAGACCACCACCGGGTTCGAGGGTTACCGCCACAACACACACCAACTACCCTGCGACCACAGCTCTGATCCGCCGCCTCATTCAGACTCAATGTTCCCCACCTCCCCCTGTATTTGATCGAAGTTCTAACGGAGGTGAGAGTTGAAAATCTGTCTGACTGGTTCTTCTGCTAGACGTTCCCAACAAACGCCAACTATATGTTTGGGCTTACCTGTTCTGACCAGCATCTTCCCCCGCCATCTGATCCAACTCACCACCAGGTGGTAATCAGTTGACAGCTTAGCCCCTCTCTACACCCTAGTGTCCAAGACACATGGTCGCAAGTCAGACGACACAACAACAAAGTCGATCATTGAACTGCGTCCAAGAGTGTCCTGGTGCCATGTGCACTTATGGACACCCTTGTGCTCAAACATGGTGTTCGTGATGGACAAACAGTGATTTACACAGAAGTCCAACAACTGAACACCACTTGAGTTTAGATCTGAAAGGCCATTGCTTCCAATCACACCTCTCTAGGTCTCACTGTCATTGCCCACGTAAGCGTTGAAGTCTCTCAGTAGGACAACAGAGTCTCCAGGGGGAGCATTTCCCAAGACCCTCCCCAGAGACTCTAAGAAGGCTGGGTACTCTGAGCTGCCATTCGGCGTATAGGCCCAAACAACGGTAATAACCCCTTCCCCAACCCGAAGTCGTCAGGAAGCTACCCTCTTGTCCCCTTGTACCCTCTTGTGGAAAAAACTCAATATAAGAAAACCTACACCTGCCCGACGCCTCTCACCATAGGCAAATCCAGAAAAAAGCCCCTCTCAAGGAGTTTGGTTCCAGAGCCCAAGCTGTGCGTTGAGGTGAGTCCGGTATCTCTCAACCTCCCGCACCAGCTCAGGTTCCTTCCGCACCAGTGAAGTAACGTTCCAAGTTCCAAATGCCAGTTTTACCAGCCGGGGATCGCGGCGCCAAGGCTTCCGCCTCAGGCTACTGCCCCATCCACAATGCACCGAACCCCTATTAATACCCCTCCCACAGATGATGAGTCCATGGGAGGGGGGACCCATTTAGCTCCTTCGGGCTGGGCCAGGTCGGGCACCGTGGGAAAGTACCCGACCACCAGGCGCTCGCTGGCGAATTCCTCCCCCGGGCCTGGCTCCAGGGTGGGGCCCCGGTGACCCTAATCCGGGCAGGGTAAACGAGTTCTTGCTTTTCTTTTTCCTGGGAGTTATTTTGGACCACTCTTTGTCTGACCTGTCTCCTAGGACCAATTTGCCTTGGGAGACCCTACCAGGGGCTTTTGCCCCCGACAACATAGCTCCTAGGATCATTCAAGCCCGCAAACCCCTCCACCACGATAAGGTGGTGATCCAAGGAGAGGCTTTTATTCAAAAGATCAACACAAGACAGTAGTTAAATAAAAACCAGCTGCACTGTATTATCCTTAAACATGATTATTCAATCTGTCTTTTATTTATTTTTCATAACAAGTGCTTGTGAAAGAGAGGAGTTTTAAAATGTTTCTTAAAAATGCTACAGACATTGTTGTGAAGATCATTCCACTATTTAGTGGTGGTGAAGGATATGGAGTGAGAATTAGCACCAGGTGACATTCATCACTAGAGTGCAGTGAACGAGTTAGAGTGTATTTTTGAAAGATGGGTTGAAGGTAAGAGGAGTTAGATCCAGAGATTGTCCTGTAGGCCAGAGTCAATGCGCTGTCTGAGCAGCTACAGAGAGCCAATGGAGAGTGATGCTACTCATGTGGGGTTACATGCTTGGCCGATTGAACACAGGTCGGGCTACAGAGTTTTAAATCAGCTTTAGAGGCCTGTTTAGAAGTATCACAGTATGCGTGTATGTGCAGGACAGTCTAATTATATACATTTTCTGGAAAAATCAAAAGAAATGGCACGGTGGCTTAGTGGTTACCCTATTTGCCTCTCAGCACTAAGCTTGCATGTTCTTTCTGTCCATGTGGATTTCCTCCAGGTTCATATTCTTTACATACGTTTGTTTCACTGCCTTTTATCACCTAAACCTATATACATTGGTCCTTTGTATGAAAGTCTGAAAATCGCATGAAAGTAAGCCAGTATTGACTGCCACTCTAGTTTGCAGAAGATAATTGAAAAATGAAGAACATGCGAAACAGTTTACTTAACTTTTACAGTTCAATTAAATAAAACAGTGTAAAGAAATCCAATTTAAAAACCAAATCCCTGACCTTTCCACTGATGTTTGAGTTGTTTGTTACAATGAATAAACCTGGGTTACAGGTGGTATGAGTGCATTTGTCAGCCAGCAAGATCAAGTAAAATAGAAAAAAGATACACTTTTAGGACAACAGACTACATTGTTGATCTAAACTTGATAAATTATTTTTAGTTATAAGTATAGACGATCTCTTTGTTCCATTGTAAGGGACTTGGGTCACTATTCAGTCTGTTCAGTGTAGCGTTTACTTTTGATGTTAAACAGTTATATTACACAGTCTGGTTGATATACTGTTATATGTAACCTCAACAGAAAATCTTTCATTAAAACGCTGGATGATTTTGACACCTGTGCTGCAGCTCAGGTACAGGGTGTTGGCACTTTTGTTCTAGCCTTGGCTATCCGCATATAACGCAACAAGTCGTCTTTTAAGGTCCCCGAAAAGTTCTTTGCCATGAGGTCCCATGTTGGAACTTTCAGTGACCAGTATGAGAGTGTGTGGGAGCCATACTACAAAACTGAACACACCTGCTCCATATGCACACCTGAAACCTAGTAAGACTAATTGGTCACATGACATTTTGGAAGGAAAATGAGTAGTGCTCAATTTGGTCATTTAGGGGTGTAGTCTCTTAGGGGTGTACCTACTTTTGTTTTCCCGGTGTTTAAGACATTAATGGCTGTATATTGAGTTATTTTGAGAAAAGAATGAAAGTAAACTGTTATATAAGATGCACACTGACTACTTTCCATTTTGTCAAAGTGTCACTTTGTCAGTGTTGTCCCATGAGAAGATATACTTAAATATCTGCAGAAATGTAAGGGGTATAATCACTTTTGTGATACAATTTAACAATATTAAAATAATTCTATACCTAGATAGGTTGCTGAGTATTGTTCATACTGAGGATTTTACATTTTAAACTTAATTAAAACATTTGTTTTTAATAAAAAAAACTTCTATTTACAAAATTGTAAAGCTTTATTGCAATTAAATGAAAATTTGTACTCGTAAATAGATAATTTTCTTGCACCTTGCCCCATCACCTCACACCCTGCAATGGTCAAATATTTTAATACTTACTTAATAGTGGTTCTTACAGACTAACTAGAATAACAAAGGTAAGCCTGTCAAGAATGGACCTTGGCTTTCATTAAAAGGCCAGTGGTTGGTTAGATGCTTAAGGCTTACCTTCCGCTCTTACTTCCAGTGGGATCGGAGAGACTTACTTACTGACTTACTTAAGCACAACAGAGTGCTTGTACCACATAGTGAAAACTAGTTACTGGGTCCAAGCAGAATGTTTTTGGAAAGTTACATTGAGGCAGCCATGTGCAGCCATGGCAAAGATTCAAAAACTGATTCATGATTACAAGAAAAGTTTGTTTAAACTTTTTATGTATAATAATTAACAATCATGGTAGCAGCGCACAAGAAACACAAAGCAAATTCCAATGTTTAATTAATAAACAGAAGCAGCCCCTTTTTATATTGCCTCATTAAGGCTGGAACAGTAAAGCATTATTCTGTTTGGAATTTTTTTCGCAAATGGTACGAAGGTGGAAATAAGGGTATTGTTGTTATTGCATTAAGCTGAAAGTGAAGATAATCACAGGGCCGAGTCAATGTGGTTGTAAATAGCAGAGTTGACACACCAAAACATCCCACTAAAGGTCAACACTGTTTTATTAGGCGTCATGCCCCATGGTTGCAACTTTGATTTCGGAAAACTAGGCATGTTTTGAAAATTCCACAGGAGTGGGTTTGTGCCATACTTGTTTTGATCTGTGTAAAAAGGAAAAGGTGGCATGTCTGAAGATTAATGAGGTTGTTACTGTGACATGTGTCACTGTCACAATTGACATGTGGAAGTATTTACAAAGAAGCCGTTGGGGGGGAAGGGGGTGATTCACTTCTCGCCAAAATACAATGTCAAAAACCAGGATAAATTTTAAAGAACACCATTTTTATATACACTGCTCAAAAAAATAAAGGGAACACAAAAATAACACATCCTAGATCTCAATGAATAAAATATTTCAGT
>JAOUQT010305237.1:0-15575 GCA_025769995.1 Xyliphius kryptos | reverse complement strand
AATATTCTAAATTGCCCTGTATGTGTGTGTATGCCCAGCCGTGTAACTGGACACAGTTGCATGCCGGTCCCAAGCCCAGATAAATGGGGAGGGGTGGAGAAAGCAATGGCAAACTACTCCACTATACTTGCCAGAAATACTTTGTGAATCACAATTCATAAAGTGACCAAGGGTCGGCTACGACTGATCGGAATCATCATCATCATCATCATATATATATGTGGTTTATATACATATCCAACTTAGTTTTATATACATATACACACATAAACAATATATTTTCCACTATGTGAGGTGTGCTATGGGTTAAAAATCGATATGTATGCGCTGAGGATTCCCGGTTCAAATATCATTCTGGGTGGAGTTTCCATGTCCTCCCCGTGTCCACGTGGGTTTCCTCCCACAGTCCAAAAACAAGGATTCTAGGTAAATTAAATGCTCTAGATTGCCCCGTATAGTGCATGTTTGTGATTGTGAGCCCAGCGATGGATTAGTCCTGGGTGTATCTGCCCAGCGCCAGAGATGTTCTCCCCTGGATGGGCATTGGGAACCCCACTGTGACCATGGTAAAGAAATAAGCGGAAGATAATGGATGGATGGATGGATGGAAGATTTAGCTTTGGAGATACTCGTGAAGATCCCAATTCATCTGAGGTGTAGTGTTCAATGGAAGCAGTGAAAGAACAATTGAACATAGAAAAGTAAGAACCCAGGTAATCACATTCATAAGTCCCGCTGGAGGGGTCTTGCGTTTGATGGCGATATCAAATAAAGCATCACATAAAAAGATAAGAAGTACTTGGTAACGAGTGAGTGACAGTTTTGGCATTTATAGATTAGCAGGACAATGTTGTGCAAAAATACATAATATATAATAATGTATATGTATATATTGATTGTAAGGCTTTAAATGCATTTGAAGACTTTTGTTCCTAGCACTAAGACATTGCCATTTGGCCCCATGTTCAGGCGGCTCAATCAAGGGCCTCTCCCAGCTTCTTAGAAAGGTTTGGGGTCCAGATTAAGAGGCACTCTTTTGGCCTTTTGCTTCTTTTTTTAAACATGTGTAGTGTGCCATTCTCCAAAATAAACATCTGTGTGTGACTAGCGTACCCCAGGGTTTGTTGGAAGCCATTGTCCATTTTCTCCCTCTTAAAATCATTGAGTAATGACCTGACCCTTGTGTATTTTCCACTTGTACACATTGACCTCATAAAGGGTTTTTAATCGGTTTGATCAGATTTGTTGGGAACACGCTGATCGAGTGCAACCAGTTCATAATGACCAGAGTTTACTTTTTCCACACCACTAACATCTCACATACAATACGTCTTCGTGGTATCAAAGCTTAAAAATCTCTTGAAAATAATGTCTTGCTGTGACCAACAAACTTACTGAATGCAATAAAATTGCACCATTAAAAGCAATTCTGTCTGATTTTATGTTTTAATTGTTGTTCTGGGTTTAAGTAATCCCATTCTTTTGATAAGCAAAAATAGCTTAACACTACAGATATGCTTTGTATTAGGAAATCACAGTTACCATGTTCTAATCGCTCACAAAACATTGATTTTGCGATTAGCTGGGAAATTCTAAACCTCAGTGAGAGGTTAATGCCACTGGTTGAGTTAAGAGTTGAAATAATGAATGAATATAATTTTCATTCGAATGGAACTACAGCAGCTGCCTCGCAGTCTCATTGCAGGTGTTCAGTAAACTTGTGTTGAACCTTCTACCCAGTTAACATGCAGCTATTCGATTTAAGCAGGTGGAATGATCCGTTTTGCACATTTGTCCTACAGCACCTGTGAGTGCTGCTCAGCTTTTTAATTTAAGGTTTAAAAGAAAATGCACATTTAAAAATGCATGAGAATTATTCTCACTGACTACACAAATCCTTATATCCTTTAGGGGAGTGTACAAAGCAACTCCTAATTAAATTTAAACAAGACTGTATTTTAGTTTATACTTCTTAGTTTATAATGATGTCATTTTTCAATTTTACTATATTACAGGACCACCTTCTAACTTGAAAATGCACATACGGCCCCTTTCCAAAAAATTAGAAGATCATGGAAAAGTTTAGTAATGTCCATAATTCCATTCGAAACGTTAAACTTGCATAGATTTTAGATTCAGGACCCACAATTTAAACGATTTCAAATATTTGTTTACTTTTACATAAATTGGGCTTCCAGCTCATAAAACCCATAAAAAAAAATTGAATACTGTGGTAAAATCCACCCAAATTTTGCAGGTCATGAACGTTTTAAACAGAGTGTGACACAATGATCATCTACTAAACAGTGGAGGTGAGGAACAGACTCCAAACTGCTTGAGGTCCAGTGTGAGATCTCCAGTCAGTCATAATTTGAGGTGCAATGTCCTGCTTTCTTAAATCCAAGGTCACCACAACAGTCTACCAGAATGTTTTAAAGGAGGATCAGTATGGAGATGCACATTTCATTTTCCATCAGGACCTGGCCCCTGCTCCTGCCGCCAGAAGCACCAAAACCTGGTTTGATGCCCATGCCATCACAGTGATTGACTCGCCAGCCAACTCGCCAGACCTAAACCAAATTGGGAATCTATGGGGTATTCTCACCAGACCCAATAACAAAGAAAAGCTGACAGCAAGCATTGAGGAAACTGGGCTTCCATAAATCCCAGACATTGTGATGGCTTGGGAATCAAACCAGGTTTTGGTGCTTCTAGTGGTGTGTGCAGGGGCCAGGTCCCGTTGGAAGATGAAATCTGTATCTCCATTCAGATTCTCAGCAGAAAGATTTATGAAGTCCTCTAAACCTTACAGGTTTCATTGGCCTGCGCAGCCACCAGTAGAGAGAGGAAGGGTCTACTACATCTGCATCTACTACATCTGTTAGCCAAAAGCTAACTCACTCACATCATTAAGCAACCAAAAAGTTCCACATTAGCGGAGGAGAATGAGGATCTTAGGAAGACTCTAGACTCTCTTATACATTATTGTTTCTGAGATTACATCAAAACAAGACAGGATTTTGCAACTTGTGCAGGAGGTATATGAACTACGGACACAGGTGGAGGAGAAAGACCAGAAGATTGTTGCGTTAGAGCGACGAGTGGACAATTTGGAGCAGTTTTCAAGGAACATTTCTTGTTTTAATAACCATAAAACAGTTCTTGTCGGGTGGATTAATTCAGACCAAGCATTATTGAAGGCCCAGGTGTGAAATGCACGGCTCGCCACTGGTAATAACTAAAAGAACTTCATATAAAAAGGTTGCACAATGAAAAAGACATTTCTGTAAAGCTATCGGTAATTTTTATTAAAGGAATTGCACCATACTACCTTTCAGTTATATTTGAACCGGACGTTGTGCTTAATGATAGTATTAAACTTTTGAACATTTTGATTAGATGCAACTTAATCATTGCCTGATAATTCCACACGGACGGCAAAGCTGAATTTATTTCAGCTCTTGATAAAGTGTCAGTGTTTTCAGGCAGAACTTTTCAGAGGAGCATATTCATTCAGTTTAATGAGAGAAAAGAAACATGACGCACAGATGTTATTTTCCTCTCATGGTCATCACTCGTCTTAGAGGAGTGAGTCACTACAACAACAATGCAATTCAAATGTGACGACTGACATCATATCCAGCTGTAGCGCAATACAATAAACACATGGAGATAAAATTTTGTTTTCATTTAGTGGATTTTGTTAGCTGCTGTGTGCAGTGCTTATTTCTTGTTGTTACTATTAGAAATGACAAAGCAAGTACACTGCTCAAAAAAATAAAAGAACACTTAAACACAATGTAACTCACACTTGTGTGAAATCAAGCTGTCCAGTTAGTGTGCAACACTGATTGTGAATTAGTTTCACTTACTGTTGTGCGAAAGGAACAGACAACAGGTAGAAATTAGAGGCATTTAGCAAGACCCCCCCCCCCCATAAAGGAGTGCTTCTGCAGGTGGTGACCACAGCCCTTTTTTAATTTTAGTTAAAAAGTTTTTATTCAAAATATATTCTGAGGTTTAATCTAGGATTTAATTTAAAATATAATCAGAAGTTTAAACCAAAATTTAATCTGCGGTTCAATTCGGGGTATAATTTGTGGTTTATTCTGAGGTTTAATCTTATTTCGAAATTCAATCTGAGGTTAAATCTGAAGTTGTATTTGTGGTTTGAGTCATTTTTTAATCTGCGTTTCAATTCGTGGTATAATTCGTGGTTTAGTCCGAGGTTTAATCAAAAATTTAATCCGAAATTTAATCTGAGGTTTGATCCGAAATTTAATCTGAGGTTTAATCTGTGGATTAGTCAACGGTTTAGACTGTGTTTCGATCGAGAGTTTAATCCGAAATTTAATCTAAAATTTAATCTGCGGTTTATTCCGAGGTTTAATTTGTGGGTTAATCTAAAATTGAATCTGAGGTTTTATTCCAAAATTGAATCTGAGGTTTAATCCAATCTTATTCTGATGTTTAGTGGAATAATTTGTGGTTTAGTCCAAGGTTTAATCTAAAATTTAATCCACGGTGTATTCTGAGGTTTAATATAAAATCTTAATCCGAAATTTATTCTGAGGTTTATTCAGCTACACATGCTGCACTGTTATTGAGTTTCTGACTTTACATGAGCATGTTTTTACTGTTAAAGCTTTAAACGTGCCATTCACTTCCACATAAACATTCCGCCGGTTGCCGTAGCAACTACGCCCAATAATCTGGAGTTTAGTGGTGTTGCCTCCGGCTCTGAAGGTGCAATAAGTGTTTCACTTTCTTTTAAGGAGCCTTTTTTGGTAAAAATGTCCAGGTGAAGATTTAAAAAGCCTTAAACAACCTGATGATGATTTGGACAGAGTATAAAATGGGCGTGGTCACACTTTTTTGGCAACAGTGATGATGAACTCTGCCCCGAGTCGCTGCTACACCGCATGCTGCACATTTTTCTCCGCCTTCCTCTGTGTAACTGTTCTGAGAAAGGATTTCTGCAGGATTTTGGGGGATTATGTGCGGAATTCATTCCTAACAGCTTTATTGAGACCAGACAGCGATGTTGGGTTGGCGCTCCTGCTTCTCCATCTTTGTTCTAGTTTGTCCCAAAGCTGCTGAATTGTGGTTGAGGGGCTGAGGTCAGGGCTCTGCTCAATCGATTCCATTCTAGCTCCAGCTGTTTAAGGTGGTTGTCCTGCTCAGGAGAACCTTCACCCCTCAGTCTCAGGTCATTAACAGCCTCCATCAGGTTCTCCATCCATCATTCCATAAACTCCAACCAGCTGAAGGAAAACATTCCCACAGTATGATGCTGCAACCACCATGTTTCACACTGGCGCATTGGTCAGCATGCCCATCTCCCACTGCTGAGAATCCAGGTTTGAATCCTGATCTGGGTTTCCATGTTCTCAAGAACATGGCAGGGAATCACAATGCAAGTTTCCACCTTGTAGGTTCTCCAGTAGACCACAATGTGACGCTGGGGGGGGGGGGTCTTGCATTTGATAGCGATATTGAACGAACAATCAAATGTAGGACAGCGAGAACCCTCTAGTTTTTCCAAGAACATGGCAGGGAATCACGATGCCAAGTTTCTGCCTTGTAGGTTCCTGGGAAGACCACGACGTGACACTGGCGGGGTCTTGCATTTGATAGCGATCGCAAACGAACCATTAAACGTAGGACAGCTAGAACCCGCTAGTTTTTCCAAGGACATGGCAGGGAGTCACCATGCCAAGTTTCCGCCTTGTAGGTACTCAGGAAGTGGGAGAATTAGTGATGGGTCTGCGAGGGCTTTGGCGTTTATGAGTATAATTTTTTAAACAACGTGGAAATAAAAAGCAGCAAATATTTTATCTGTATGTTTATTTTTGATTTGTTTTATTGTTTCAAACCCAAAAGAACATTAGCTTTAGACTCAGAGATGCCGACGGGTTCCGGAGCACGATGGATGTATTGGGTGAAGACTGATGAGACTCTGAGATGATGTAGTGGACATGTCGGATGGAATTAGAGCAGCTATAACTGACCACGTCGTAAATCATGTGCGGGATCTGTAAATGTGACGGGAGTGGACAATCGGAGAACATGGCGTGATTGATGTTCCATCTTCCGACCTGAGAACCAACGAAAACGGTCCGCTGTGCACTGTGTGAAGAACCTGTTAGGTTTGATCCCAAACCTCAAACTCCCGTCATCGTCTCTGAGACCGCGGGCTCTTTGGCGCCACCTCTTTATTAGGGGATGTCCAGCATGAAGTGCACGTTCAACTCTCCTTGCCTCCAAGTTTGAATCCCAATCTGGGTGGAGTTTCCATGTCCTCCCCGTGTCTGCATGGGTTTCCTCCACATACTCCGGTTTCCTCCCACAGTCCAAAAACATGGATTCAAGGTAAATTAAATGCTTTAAATTGCCCCGTATTTACATTCAGCTACGGCACAACAAACCTAATGCAACCTTACTGGGTCTTAGTGACGACTTGCGCGTGGGCATCAGCGAGTGCAGCCCACTGTTAATGCAGACCCCACGCTGACCCTCGGTCCTCACAAGGCTCCATCACTCTGGTAAGTGGAGCTGATCACGTGAACGCGGGTAGAATGTGTTTCCAGGTCAAATGCTTCAGCAGAAAGTTGCCATGGCACCGGTGACCTCCCGTACACACACACACACACACACGCACTGTGACGTGTTCCTCGTGTGCGATGGCCCCACAGTGTGCGCGCACACAGTCAGGGGCACGCGCCGCGCCGAGCCGAGCTCAGACAGAGGAGGAAGAGGAGGAGGTGGCGCGTGCGTCCCGGTGCCCGCAGCTGCAGCGCGTGTCCGGGTGGAGCGCGCGGCGATGGTGGAGCGAGCGCCGTACCCAGGAAACGGGAGCGCGGGGAGCGCGTGGCTTCTCCGTGCCACGACCTCGAACCCAACACCGGTGAGTCACCCTGCGCGTGCGCACACGCAGCCTTCTGAGCATTTAACAGAACCCTTTTTGTCCCTTGTGTGACGTCACTCAGTCGTTCCGTTTGTGCGTAAAGTGTCCAATACAACCTGGAGGAGTGAGAACCTTCTGCCAATGTGGGCTTTTAAACGAGACCCCTCATTGGCTCACCACGGACCCTGTGCCCTGACCCCAAAACATTAATGTGAGGTATTTAAATTCCATTCTGAGGTCCATCTGTTCCTCTACATGTTGTTCGTCCCCTTCACTCTGTTCTCTGACGATCAGCACCATGGACAGAGCTGGTATTATTAGGGTGGTTGATGATTCTCAGGACTGCAGTGACACTGACATGGTGGTGCAGGTGTGTTAGTGTGTTGTGCTGCTGGAGTTTAAACCCTGTGTCCACTCACTGTCCACTCGGTCACAGCGTTTCTCTAAAGGTGGGTGGAGGACAGCTCGTAAAAAATTTGTACAGTGGAACCTCTGCTCTCGTCGACTTCAGAGTTCACCGGATTCGGCGTTTAGCGATTTTCTCTGCGAAAATGACGTCTCTGTTTTCGGCGGCTGCGACTGATTTAGTCGGTGTGATCATGTGACATGGTCCATGTCTCATTGTCCCCGTCAAGTTTCCCTTGAGAATGTAAAAGTAAAGATACGGTTTTCCTTTAGCGCCATCATGGGACAGCTTATTGGAAACACAAACGAGCTGAAGAAGGAAATGATTAAAAAATATGAAAGCAACGCTAAAATCGGCCGCATGTACGGAAAGTCGCCGATAAGTTGCATTGTGGTGAAAAAAGGATGCGATAAAGAAACTAATTCTTTATTATTCATTTCGATTAAAATCAGTTGAATGGCGAGAAATGTGAGCGGCGTTCAATTAAATCTTAAATCGTTTAATTACCATTTACATTTATCCATCCGCTTATTCCTGACTAGGATCACGGTGGGGTTCCCCATACCCATCTAGTGGAGAACATCTGGGCAGATACACCCAGGTCAGGATGCCAATTCATCACTGGTCACACACTCACTCACTCTCTCTCACAAACACACACTATACAGGGCAATTTAGAGCATAAAAGTTACCTTGAATCCATGTTTTTAGATTGTGGGAGGAAACCCATGAGGACACAGGGAGGACATTAAAACTCCACCCAGATCGGGATTTGAACTAGGAATCCCCAGCGCTGAGAGGAGAACTTGCCAACCACTAAGCCACCAGACCACCGTATAGTGTTATATTTAGATAATCACCCCGAACACTTATTACGTTAATGGTATTTTTTGGCGAAAGTCGTTTTTCCGACCCGACGCCATTAACACATCAGTCATGTTGGAATATTGTTCTCTCTGCATGCTCTTCGGTTTGTTCATTTCAGACGTTTATTTTAAGCTTTTAAATTGTGCACTTTTCTCACAGCGCCGGTCTTTAAAAGCTAAAAACATCAGGATGCTGTCGCGGGGTGCGGCGTGGACACGATGGACCCGAGCGCATAAGACAAAAAAAACACGTGAGAAAATTAGAAATATCAAAAAGTTGATTTAAATAAACTTATCGGATGAATCTAAAACAAACCTCAGGGTTTCTGAGAGGGAAGGGTAGGGGTAGCTCAGTGGTTCGGGTGTTGGACTATCAATCACAAGGTTGTGGGTTCAAATCCCAGGTCCACTGAAGTTACCAATGTGGGTCCTTGAGCAAGACCCTTAACCCTCATTTGTGTTCTGACCCTAACCAAGTTGGGATACTTGTAAGTCACTTTGGATAAAAGCGTCTGCTAAATAACTAAATGTAAATGTCCTGTACATCCCACATACCACACATGGTGGCGCTACTCTGACTACCGCGCATGTGCACAGGGGTTCTCCTCAGAGGGCATGTGCACCCCACAATCATTTATTCATTATCTTCCGCTTTTTCCTTTATGAGGGTCGTGGTGGGGTTCTCCCATCCAGGGGAGAACATCTCGGGCGCTGGGCAGATACACCCAGGACAGGGCGCTAATCCATCGCTGGGCAAACACTCACTCACACATACACACACTATACAGGGCATTCATGTTTTTGGAATGTGGGGGAAAACCGGAGAACCCGAAGGAAACCCACTCAGACACAGGGAGAACATGCAAACCACCCAGATTGGGATTCGAACCAGGAATCTCCAGTGCTGAGAGGGGAACGTGCTAATCACTAAGCCACCGTGCTGCCCACAATAAATAATTAAAAAAGACAAAAAGGCAAAGCACTGTTTACGGATTCAACGCTGGCGAGACACCAGGGGGAGCTATTGCCCATTCCAGTCTCTTAAAAATGGGGACGCCAACATCGCAGATGGTCCTTAACTCGTGCCAGCAGTGGGTGGACGAGTTGGCTCCACGTGAGATGCCCCTCCGTCCCTCCCCCATGTACACCAGGGGGCAGTGTCAGAAAAATGAGGCGCCAGCAGGACGGAAACCGGAGCCGTGGTCTGTAACGAGCGCCGCATCACCTCCATACACCTCCTCCTTCTCCTCCTGCATGGTGCCTCCATCCTCTGTCTCTCCTCTCTAACGTTCCTTGTTCGGAATCTTCATCTTCATCACTCCTGATGAAGTCCCTCACAGTATCTTGAGACCCCTGTCCCTGCAGTTCATGTCCCCGTCGCTCCGGACCATCAGTCTTTGACATCATCATGTTCATCATCATCTTCAGGCCGGACAGCGGGACTGACTCACTGACGCCGGCGGGCGAGTCTCATCCGCTGGAACCAGTTCTGACGTCCCGATTTGTTACGTCATGTTTTGCTCACAGATCGTCCGCCGGCTTTGAGACTTTTTGGAAGTCAGACTGAGAGTCCGTTCTGCAGAGTTCTGGTTCTGAAGACTTCGGCTGTTCCAACGGGTCACTGAACGGTCCACTCTGCACTACAGCAAGAGGATCTGACCCTCTTTTGTAACGCACACCTGGTCCTTTGTTTTGTGACACACGCCCGACTTGATGGCTGTAACGCATGCCTGGTCTTTAATAATCGCTTGGCGCGTTACAGACTGGTCCAGGGGTCGGGGGGGGGGCATGCCCGGTTTGACGATCGCTAACGCTTGGCGCGGTCGGTAACGTGCGATCTGTAACACTCAGATGGTCCTGTAGTACTGTAGTCCTTAACACAGTAATGTGTGATCTGTAACACGCCTGGTCCTGAGGTCGGTAACACATCCCAGGCTTGACGGTCAGTAACGGTGGTCGCTAACACTCGGCCTGTAACACGCCTAGTGCTGTGGTTTGTAACACACACTTGGCTTGGTGGTCGGTAACGGAGGTCGCTAACACTCGGTCTGTATTGCGTCTGGTCCTGAAGTCGGTAACACATACCAGGCTTGATGGTCGCCAACGGTGGTCGGTAACGGCGGTCGGTAACACTCGTCTTCGTACATGCCTGATCCTGTAGTCGGTAACACACACTCAGCTTGACGGCCGGTAACGGTCGTCGCTAACACTCGGTCTGTAACACGCCTGGTCCTGAGCTCGGTAACACATCCCAGGCTTGACGGTCGGCAACGGCGGTCGGTAACACTCGTCTTCGTACATGCCTGATCCTGTAGTTGGTAACACACACTCAGCTTGACGGTCGGTAACAGCGGTTGCTAACACTCGGTCTGTAACACGCCTGGTCCTGAGGTCGGTAACACGTCCAAAGCTTGACGGTCAGTAACGGTGGTTGCTGACACTCGGTCTGTAACACGCCTCATCCTGAGCTCGGTAACACATCCCAGGCTTGAAGGTCGACAACGGTGGTCGTAACGGCGGTCGGTAACACTCTTCTTCGTACATGCCTGATCCTGTAGTTGGTAACACACACTTAGCATGGCGGTCGGTAACGGTGGTCACTTACACTCGGTCTGTAACACGTCTGGTCCTGAGGTTGGTAACATACACACGGCTTGACGGTCAGTAACGGTGGTCACTAACACTCGGTCTGTAACATGCCTGGTCCTGTGGTCGGTAACACGTCCCAAGCTTGACGGTCAGTAACGGTGGTTGCTATCACGCTGTCTGTAACACGCCTAGTGCTGTGGTTTGTAACACGTGGTCGGTAACGGAGGTCGCTAACACGGCGGTCGGTAACACACACCCGGCTTTACGGTCGCCAATGTGCGCCTGGCCTGATGGTGCAGTGCAAGTCTCTCACCAGGTGCAGCTTCCTCGTACGTTCCTGCTCGTAAGTTCCTGAATAAATCTTTCATTCCGACCCTCATTCCCTGATCCGGACTCAAACACAGGCCCCGGTGTCCTTGTCCGTGACGTACGCGCTCCTAACAATTTATTTTTCTCCCTCTGATCCCTGAATACGTCGGACCTCAGGGTCGACCTCAGAACATTGACACAGAAGTACCACGTTCATCATTGTGAAGTCTGAAAGACGAGCCTGTCGCGTTCTGCTGACCTACGAGATCCGACCTTCTTTATGTTCGTTTTACTTCAGTTGCTTTATGTTTACTTCTGACTCCTACAACCTTCAGAAGACAGAAATCTATAATCTACAACCTTTATGGTTCTGTGACATCACATGGCTCTATTTTCTAGAAAGTCATTGTTCAGAAGGCTGAAGAATAATCTTGTGGAAGACCTTTAGCAGCTATCAGAAGCACTTACAGTATACACACACGCACACACTATTCACAAACCATTCACAAACCAGAACATGGCCCTGACCCCCCCCCCCCACTTACTCCCGCCATAACAACCGCATCTCATTAAAAATGTGCTCTAAACATACAGATGTCAGATCTTTGAAAGAACAAATTTTAGTTCTGCATACTGACATTTAAATGCTCTCAAGCGCCTCTGCTGGACAGTTTCGGAACCTGACGTTTCGGCTGAAGGAAAGTATCCAAATATGGAACGTATCTCACCGCAGTTTTTGGATCAACCTAATTCTGTGAATCAGCCTTTTGAAAATAATGACGTTCAGATGATGATCATCATGGAGCCTGCTTGAGAATGGGCATCAGCAGCTACTGTTCAGACTCTTCCCACCTGGCTGACAGCATTCAGTGCAGAGCATCAGAATAATAGTGGATGCTTTTGTATTGTAATAATATCAACATGATGTGTGTAAAAAGGTAGATCAGGTTGACCTGTCCACTGTCCACTACACCGTGTGTTCTCCAGTTAGAGTAACAGGAGAACCTCATGGAGCAGCCATTGAGTCCAGGTAGCTACCCCACGGAAATAGCAATCCACCAAAGTCAGAGCGCCAACTGGCTCTTAGAGGAAGCGGGGAACTCTCCAAGATCTTCAGTGTGGTTTGCTCCACCCCTTTTTGTCTGTGGCTTAAAGGCTTTGACGTCCCTGATGTTTCTGATCTGCTTTGAGACTTTCTGTTTTTCCTTTATTATACCGGATAGCGACCGGTATTTTATTTTCCTCCAAAAAGATTTGCACTGATAAAACTAAAACAGATAGGGTCACACGCAGTGGACCGTCCACATCCACCCATGTTGGATTAAAAGCCTCAGACGACCCCGTCTGCATCACAGTGGGGCATTCTGCAGATGCTTTGATCCCAAGTGACTTTTAACTGTAGTATCCCAACGAGATGACTGGGGTCAGAACACAGGGTCAAGCTGCGCCCCCCGGAGCAATGAGGGTTAAGGACCTTGCTGGAGGGCTCACAGTGGGTCATGTCAGAAACTGAAGTGTAATTTCAAAACATACTAAATGGTGGTACGGTGGTTTGTGGTTAGCATGCATGCCTCTCAGTCTGAGTGAAGTTGCTATGGTGTTGCTATGGTGTTGCTACATTGCTGTAAACATGTCTGTATTGTTGTTTTAGCAAGTGATCACGATTAAAAACAATTAATTAATCGTAATAGTGCCTCAACATTGCCATGACGACATTCATAAGAACTTTAGAACGAGTATCGTCTATACTATCAAAAGTATTGGCTCACCATTCCTAATCCATAGGGGTCAATATGACGTCAGTCCACCCTTTACAACTAGAACAGCTTCAGCTCTTCTGGGAAGGCTGTCCACAAAGTTTAGGAGTGTGTTTATGGAAATTCTTCCAGAAGTGCATTTGTGAGGTCACACACCGATGTTGGACGAGAAGGTCTGGCTCTCAGTCTCTGCTCTAATTCCACAAAGATGGGAGCATGGAATTGTCCAAAATGTCTTGGTCTGCTGAAGCATTCAGAGTTCCTTTCACTGGAACTAAAGAACAGTTCCTGAAAAACAACCCCACACCATAATCCCCCCCTCCACCAAACTTTACACTTGGCACAATGCAGTCAGACAAGTAGCGTTCTTTTGGCAACCGCCAAACCCAGACTCGTCCATCAGATTACCAGATGGAAAAGCACGATTCGTTACTCCAGAGAACGTGTCTCCTGCTCTAGAGTCCAGTGTGGGTGTGCTTTACACCACTGCATCCGACGCTTTGCATTGCACTTGGTGATGTATGGCTTGGATGCAGCTGCTGGATCAGAAAACCCATTCCATGAAGCGTTCTGCACAATGTTCTGGAGATGATCTGAAGGCCACGTGAAGTTTGGAGTCCGGTAGTGATCTACTCTGCAGAAAGTTGGCGACCACTTCGCCCCATGCTGACCCCGCGCCGTTAGTCCACGTGGCCTACCACTTGGTGGCTGAGTTGCAGAGGGACCCCCCCCCCGACACTAATACAGGATTAAGTGGAAGATCATAAATGTATAAACGGTATAACCATTGGGGGTTTCATAGTGGGATCCTATACGGAGAATTGACATCACCGTCCCCTGCATGGACGCCGTCCACCAAACTAGGACAGTTAAAGGTTAAAGAGACACAAGGTGCAACAATTTTACAGGACGAGGTGAAACGATCAACGAAGAACAGTAGGTCGCCTTCGACAAGATGACCCTGTGAAAGGTAGGACAGATGGAGCCGTGTGGAGATCGAAGGTCAAAGTGATGAAGGGTATTGATGAAGATGGAGATGGCATTTGGAATTCAGGTCAAAACACATGGTGTTCAAAACGTGACCTTTACAAACAGAGCCTCGACTGCGTTCTGCGTCTTCTTCAAGTATAAGCTGAAGAGCTTTCGCTTTCCATTCTTCATTGATGTTTTATTGATTGATTTGGTTTATAGGAGCAAAGAACGACCCTCAGCTCCTGTTAATGTGACGAGGTTCACGTAGAAGGTTCGAGAAGCGTGAGATGAAGAGTTCCTGATTAGAACATTCAGATCTTCATCCGTTCATCTGAGCTCAAAGTCTTCTGATGATTTGGGTTCAGTCTTCAGCCATGGTCCCTCAGCATTGAAGGATTCCCGTCGCCATGGTAACGCTCCTCCATGGTGGTGATGTCACCATGTTCATCACTCACTGCAGTGAGATCATCAGAGGAAGATCCAAGAGAGATACCAGAAGGGATTTTTAGTGACGTTGCACTTCATCACCCTGTAATCTGGAAGAAGGTTCCAGTTTGATGGAGTTTGGTTCTCGATAGTTGACGAGATTTTCAGCAACGTCCTTCGATGATGGCGGTGATGTTCTCCGGTTCCACCAGCAGGTCTCCGTCATTTTCAGTTATGATGTGTCGGATTTGTGAGGGAACAAACCTTCATCCTGGTATCGGTTCTTCTTGGGAACGTGTCCAAAAACAACAAAAGCCTTCTTCATTGGTTCTTTGGTTCCAATAAATTTATAATCGGCGTCAATTTAATGTGAAGTGGAGGCAGAAGGACCTTCACACGAGGTTCATGTGCGACTGTTCTGCAGTCTAATTAATAATATCTTTTTTTATTATTATCAGAACTAATAATTTAATCTCCTCCCTCTATTTAAAGGCTACCAAAGTGCAGGGTCCTGCCCCTCAGCCCTTCCCGACGGTGGATGTCCCTGATTACGCTCACTACACCATTGGCGCGGTGGTACTTGCTATTGGAATCACTGGCATGGTGGGCAACTTTTTGGTGATCTACGCCTTCAGCAGGTGAGTTGTTATGGTGTGATGGTCTCACATGGTGGTCTCCGATGTTCTGTGGTGGGGCTGTCGCGGTGGTTAGCACGTTTGCTTTCGGCGCTGGGGATCCAGGTTCGAATCCCAATCTGGGTGAGGTTTCCACGTTCTCCCTGTTCAAGGTAAATTGGCGGCTCTAAATTGCCCCCATATAGTGTGTTTAAGACAAGAAAGGCACAATGGAAATGCTAGCATAAGGCCTAAGAAATTGCTAAAATCTACCCCCGTGTGTTTTAGAAGTCGTTGTTTGAGGACGCCGGCCAACATGTTTATAATAAACCTCGCTGTGACGGACTTTTTCATGTGCGCCACCCAGTCCCCCATCTTCTTCACCTCCAGTCTGCACAAAAGATGGATCTTTGGAGAGAAAGGTAAGACTTGCGTGTCGATGCCGTCTCTCTTTTTCTTTCTCTTACACACACAGGGTGGGACAAGTAGGAGGTTTGGAGACAAGGTTGAGGAGGTTTATAATGTGTTCCAAATGGTTCTGCACAGCAGAGTTTTCAACCTTTTCATTTTTATAAAGAACAAAAAACATGTTCCTGTGTGAGATTCTAAGCATTAGCAGGTTCTTACAAACTGAAATCAAACCGTTTCCCCAAAGTCCAAACTTTATTCTAGGTGATGTTCCATTTGCACATAGGACCCCTTGTTCTAAAGGAGCTTCTCTCTCTCTCT